>ML288757.1:3110-18680 GCA_005239495.1 Nicotiana undulata
GTTTCTATGTGTTGTGTTTGCCTCTATGGATACTCTACTTGAAAGAGGATTTTTAGTTATACATGCTAGTACTATTCGATGGTACTAACGTCCCTTTTTCCGGGGTCGCTACATCATCCCTTTCATGGATGTAGGTGACTCTGTAGCTGGTAACGCGGATCGCAGGTGACGGTGCCTTCTCCTTCTCCCCACAGCAGTTTTGGTGATCCCCGCTTCCTCCCGGGTTCAAGTGTAGTATTTGTTGTATTTCTTTTGTACAAGACACTAAATTTTGAGGTATAGTCGGGGCCTTGTCACCGGAATTTTTATAATTCTCCTCAGTTGTATTTAGAGGCTCCGTAGAAATGATGTGGGTGTATATACGTATTTTTGGGTAGTAACAGTACGTACTCGGAACCGTGGATCATATTGAAAAGTTATGTATGTATTATGTAGTTTGAATATCAATCGTTGAAATGCTAAAAGAGGAAAAATGGAATTATGTTGTAAGATGTACCTTGAATCTAAATTCGGCTAACTCACATGAAATAATGTATGTTATGAACGCGGGGTAATGCGTTGGTCTCGTCCCTCGATTTTGGGGCTTGAAAAGTGATCCAAACAGAGTGTTAGTCCCCTAACGGGAGCTTAAGCCTTAAGATTTGGAACGTAGTCAGAATTGTGTGAAAACGACTCCAAAATGGAGTTATGTGTGTTCCATTAGCTCCGTTAGGTGATTCTGGACATAGAGTCGTGTCCGGATGGTGTTTTGGAGGTCTGTAGCTCATTTAGGCTTGAAATGGCGAAAGTCGAAGTTTTTGAGATTTTGACTAGTAGTGGAATTTTTGTTGTCGGATTCCAATTCCAGAAGTTGGAATAGGTCTATTGGGTTGAGTATGACATGTGTGCAAAATTGGGGTCAATTGGACGTGGTTTGGTTGGTTTCAACATCGGTTGTCGAATTTGGAAGGTTGGGGTTCTTTAAGTTTGAATCGGAGGCTGATTCGTGATTTTAGCATTGTTTGAGGTGCTCTAAGGGCTTGACTAAGTTCGTATGGTGTTTTAGGATTGGTTGGTAGGTTTGGTTGAGGTTTCGGGGGCGTCGGGTGACTTTCGGGTGCTTAACGGATGGAAAATTGGACTTAGGCGATTGCTGAATATTTTCTGGTTCTGTGTTTTGCACCTGCGGAAGGGAGACCACAGGTGCGGACTTGCACATGCAGAGTTAAGGGCGCAGGTGCGCTTTTGGTCATGAGATCTAGTGGTCGCAGGCGTGACGCGTAAACCGCATCTGCGGACAGTTGAGCGCAGAAGGGAAGGGAGGCCGTAGGTGCGGACTTGCATATGCAGAGTTAAGGGCGCAGGTGCGCTTTTGGTCATGAGATCTAGTGGTCGCAGGTGTGACGCGTAAACCGCATCTGCGGACAGTTGAGCGCAGAAGCGCATCCGCTTATGCGGATTTAGGTGTGCAGGTGCGGTGCCGGGGAGTTTAATGAAACTCCGTCGATGCGGAGTCTTAGCTGCAAAAACGGTGCTGAAGAAGCGGGATTTTTTACCGCATGTGCGGTTTGACTGACAAAATAGACCAAGTGCTAGGGTTTGAGTTCATTCTTCATTTTTTGACTTGAGAGCCCGGAAATTAGCGATTCTTCGAGGGATTTTCAGAGGGAGCGTTGGGGTAATGATTCCTAACTCATTTTTGGTTGTATTTTATTAATCCATAGTTGTTTTCTTCATCTAATTAAGGAAATTGGGTGAGAATTGGAAAATTTTTGAGAAAAGTTCTTAGGCCAAATTTTTGGATTTTGATCGAGATTTTGGCATCGTATTTGAGTAATTTTGGTACGAGTGAACCCGTGAGTGAATGCGTGTTCATAATTTGTGAATTTTCCCTCATTCTGAGGCGTGGGCCCGGAGAGGCTTTTTGAACGATTTTCCAATTCTTGCTTTAACTTTGATTTCATTAGCTAGATTAGTTTCTTGTAGTTATATTTATATTATGCAATTGGTTTTGTCTATATTTGGGCCATTCAGAGTCGAATATTCGTGGAAAGAGCATTGTTACGGATTGATTTGAGCTTGGTTTGAGGTAAGTAGGTTGCCTAACCTTGTGTGGGGGAACTCCCCTAAGGATTTGGTATTATTTTTGATATGTGAGCGCCGTGTATGTGAGGTGACGAGTACGTACACGGGCTAATTGTTGTAAAAATCTGATTTCTGCTAAGTATCAACTTGTTTTCCTCCTTGTTTGAGTTATATAAACATGTGTAGTGACCTGTTAGCTTAAAATAGCATGTCTACTTGCCCTAACTGTTTATTTGAACTATGTGCAACATGTTTAGTGAATTTTCTGCTTTTCTTATACTTGAACTTAGTCTAAACTGTCGGTTTTCTTATTGTGACTGTTATTCCTGTTGGTTGAGCTGCATATCTACTTTAGGACTACAGAATGGTATTCTGGGAGATCTCCATTACTGCATATTTACTTTGGGACTACGGAACGGTATTCCGGGAGACCCCTCCTGCACTGAATATTTTCATTGGGACTACGAAACAGTATTCCGGGAGATCCCCCTGCACACTTACATTTGGTACTACGAGACGGTATCTCGGGAGATCCGATGTTGTTATATCTGTGTACTGAGTTGTTATCTTCTATGACTTCATTCTAGTTAAATTTCAGTCTTTACTTTACTTTGGTATTTCATTCGATCTTATTTTATCATATATATATACCAGTAGGGCCATGACCTGACCTCGTCTCTACTTGACCGAGGTTAGGCTTAGGAGTAACTGGGTACCATTGTGGTGTACTCACGCCCTTTCCTGCACATGTTTTTCGTGTGCAGATCCAAATTCTTCCTACCAGCCTCGTTACTAGTTGTAGTCGCTACTGTTTATTGGAGACTTCAAGGTACATCTGCCTGCGCCCGCAGATCCACGGAGCCCCCCTCTATCCCCATATGTTCATTCTTCTCTTATTCTATAGACTGTGATGTATAAAACAATTAGTTTTCTCATAGAAGCTTGTGACTTACGGTGTTCCGGTTCTTGGGGAGCGTTATGTATATGTTGAGAGTTGATAGTTGTATATGCGGAGCCGCATCTTAATTGCTTATTTACATTAGTGTTATTGTTAGCTGTTAATGTTCATGCTTTCTTTTCATTTCCGCAAAGTGTTAGGCTTACTTAGTCGTAGAGACTAGGTGTCGTCACGACAATTCACGGAGGGAGAATTTGTGTCGTGACAGACACTTTTTTGAAAAATTGAGGCTTATTTTGTTATAATCTTTTTGGGGTGAATACTGTGATTTTTCAAAAACAAGATAAATTTTCTCTCTCATATTTCTTCTGTCTAGTTTTCCCTCAATATTTTTATATTTTTAGTTTTAAAAACCTGTAACGACCCGATATGTCGTTTTGAGTATTTGCACTTCGCTCGGTGTTCTGAGGGTTTGAGTATCTCCGCATGATATATTATGACTTGCGTAAATCGCCGGTGTTGGTTTTCAAGCTATCCAGAATCAATTTGGAAGAATGAACTTCAAGATTTAAGTTCTAAGTTGGAAGAATTGATTAAGTTTGAACCTTTTATCATTTGATCTCGGTATGGAGTTTTGTTAGTTCTGTTAGCTCCGTTGGGTTATTTTGAACTTGGGAACGCGTCCGGATTGTATTTTGGAGGTTTGTAGTTGAATTAGTCTGGAAATGGCGAAAGTTGCATTTTGAGAAGTTTCATCGGAAGTGGACTTTTTGATATTCGGGTCGGATTTCGATTTCGAAAGTTGGAATAGGTCTCTAATGGCAAGTGTGACTTGTGCGTAAAATTTGAGGCCATTCGGAGTTGATTTGATATGGTTCGAACGCTCAGTAGCGATTCTAGAAGTTCTTGAAGTTTAGTTTGATTTTCATGCGTTTTGTAGTCCGATTCGTGGTTTTATAGTTATTTTGATGATTTGAGCACGCGAGCGAGTTCGTGTTGTGTTTTTAAACTTGTGTGTATATTTGGTTTGGATCCCCAAGGGCTCGGGTGAGTTTCGGATTGGTTTCGGAATAATTTTTATTAATAACTGATTGTTGGTTCTGGTTTCTTCTCATTTGTGATATTCTGGTCGCAAATGCGGCCATCACATTTGCGAAGGAACCTCACATTTAAGAAAGCCTGGGCAGCTGGGCAATTTTTGCATTTGCAATGACGCTGCCGTATTTGCGAAAAGACGGTCTTCGCATTTGCGAAGTATTTTGTCGCAAATGCGACCTTAGCATAAATCCTTCAGGTTCGCAATTGCGATAATTTGTTCGCATTTGCGAGGGTCACATTTGCGAACCCCCTATTGCAAATGCGACATCCACAACCTGTTAAGTGCTGAGGATTCCGAGTTTTTGCTTTATTTTTCATATTTTTGAACCCTAGCTTCGAGGTGAGGCGATTTTGTGAAGAGATTTTCATACCAAATCATTGGTAAGTATCTTCCAACTATATTTCATGACTTTATCCAAGATTTAACATCAAATTCATGGGAAACCTATGGGAAGACTTGGGGATTTTGTCAAAGTTTTGAAAAATGAAAATTTGGGTTTTGAGAGTCGAATAAGACTCGGATTTGAAAACAAAACACATATTTGGACTCGCGAGGCTATGGGTGAGACCTACCCTTGGACCCGGGTTTTGACCGGGTGGGCCCGAGGTTTGACTTTTGTCGACTTTTTTTTAGTAATTGAATAAAACCCACAGCTTAAATAATTGAAATTGTTTTCTCTTGCATTGTGTAATGTATTCAAGTCATCATTGGCTAGATTGAGTTGAGCGGAGGCGAATTTGTAGAGGAAAAGACTAAGTTGAGTGTTGAGTTAGCCAAATCGAGGTAAGTGTTTTGCCTAACTTTGTTGAGGGAATTTTTCCTCCTATTTGCCATTGTTTGCTACATGCGGGGGTGATACATATGTGAGGTGAATAGCATATATATTTGTGTCGGGGTTAATCATGCTCGGAGGTAGATGAGGTAATAATTGTGTTTTGTAAAACTATGTAACTTCCTTGCTTCATGCCTCACTTGATTTACATATATTTAGAACATAGTATAAATTGTTAGAAATAAAGACCTAGCATGAGAACTTGATCAAATTAGATGGAATTTTGGGAATACATTGATGTATCTTGTTTGGTCATCTCTATGCGCGATCACTACTACATTGCTTTGGCCGATATTTTGAGATGTTGGATTCTATACCTGTGTTGCTAATGATTTGTGAGATTTGTGGAAGTACTTGAATTATATGGCCCTTGAGAGTTAATTGAATCATTGTTGGCTTGTAAAGCAGTAATTGAGAACTTTGTTTGGAATATTCGTTGATCGCTCTCCTCGATTTTATATATACTTCCTTCCTTACCATTTTATTGATATTCATATTCTTGGTAAGGAAGAGTGTAAAGCACAAAGGGTGATGTCGTGCCATTTTATATTCATTATCATGTGAGGAAGAGTGTAAAGAACGAAGGGTGATGTCGTGCCATATTATTGAGAGTGTAAAGCACGAAGGGTGATGGCGTGCCATATTATTGAGAGTAAAAGCACGAAGGGTGATGTTGTGCCATGTCATTTGTGAGTAAACACACGAAGGGTGATGTTGTGCCATGTCATTTGTGAGTAAACACACGAAGGGTGATGTCTTGCCATTGCATTTATACTTTTATACTTTTGTATCATTGCCAGTTCATGGCACGATGGGTGTTTCCCTGCAAGTGAGGACGAGGGACATGAATTGTGATACAGTATTCTTTTCTTGCATATATCTTCATGTCTTACCTTGAATTTTTGTTGTCGTATTTATGGTTCTTATGTGTGACATGTCGTCACTGCTCTGTCCTTATTCTCTATCTCAATTGTTGTTGTGTTGCATATGCCTTCTATTTCTCTAACTTCTAAACATCATACTTACTTCCTGCTGTTATGATTGCATCCATGTCATATCTGTTTTGTTGCACTTAGGTAAGAGTCTTCTCCCGTGTTGGCCCTTCATAATCAATTTGTTGCATTATCAAGAACATGCACCTCTCCCCCTTCTCTTATTTGTTATGTCCATCTTCACGCCTCCATCATGCTAGTTAGATGAAATTATAAGCTTTTCCCTAATTGTGGTCATAAACTCTATGCTCTCTGCTTAGTCTGTTACTGATGTTCTTCTGTACATTCCCGTTTATTATTACTGTTTGCATATTCCCTTCCTTATCATTTCTATTATCGATATTTCTATCATTTGGTTGGTACTATTTTATGCATATATGGTGAGGATGAGATAAATGCACGAAGGGTATTGCCATGCCGTTAGATTTGATGTCTTGAGTACTTCTTTCACACTATGAAAGTCTTGAGAAGATTGTTGCGGTTCATGAGCTTTAATTCTAAGGAAAGGTTCGGTTAAGATGTTGGAAACTGTTGAATTGTGATCCTTTCTGGTACTCTTTTATTGCTTCTATAGTCACATTGTGTACTTTATTCGATTATTCGGTTGAATAGTTTTATTGCTAGGTTACATTACAATATTTATTACTGAGCATCTTTTAACTAAAAGCCTTGTCACTACTTCGACGAGGTTAGTCAAGATGCTTACTAGTACACGGGGTCGGTTGTACTGATACTGCACTTCTGCACACTCTGTGCAGACTATTGGTGCGGAGCTGCTGAAGAAGTTGGGGGCTGGCCCTGAATATGTTCGTGTATTCTGGATAGAAGTTGCCACTAGTCCTTGGTAGTTTTAGACATTATTAATATGTACATGTAGTTTTCAAAGAAATCGTGTGATTATTTGTATTTGCTTTGTAAATTCTAAATCCTAGAAGCTCATGATTCGTACTACCAGTTCTTGGGTAAAATTTGTAAAATTTCAGATAAATCCTAATTTATTTTTCTATAAATTCATTTGGTTTGTTTCTTTGTTGATTGGCTTACCTAGCGGGTCAAGTTAGGTGCCATCATGACCGGTGATTTTGGGGTCGTGACAAGGTGGTATCAGAGCACTAGGTTCGTAGGTTCTATGAGTCATGAGAAAGTGTCTAGTAGAGTCCTGCGGATCAGTATGATGACGTCCATACCTATCTTTGGGAGGCTACATGGCATTTAGGAAAGAAAAAAATTCCCCTTCTTCCTTCCTTATCATGCGGCCTTGTTTCAGCTTGAAACCTACGATTTTGACTCCTCCCAATCGCCCATATATGGTATTGTGCACTGAGTATTCGCTATGTGCCGACGATCGGTGATGTTGCGGATGGATTTAGATGGTCTATGGATGCTTGATTATCATTGCGATGTGTTGTCTAGCCTCAGAAGTGGATGCAGTGTTACATCTTCTAGTCGTTCATTTGTGGTTCGAGGGGGGTTCATATGGCTGATTGGTAAGTGCAGGTTTGGGAAGATTGGTTGATGGCCAGGCTATTGTGATTAAGTTTGGTGCATGGCAAGGTGTCGGTTTAAGTAAAACTAGTGGACCATCTCTTGCCTAATGAGTTTGGATTGTGTGTCTCGTATGAGGTTTTCATTCGGTGGAGTGCATATGTCATTATCTCAGAGAATTTGGGAAGTTGTTTGACTATTACAATGATGGGTAAGCGCCTGGCAGGGTCTTCGGGGTGTTCTATGATCAGCATGGCATGAGTTTTGATGTATTCAGCTAAATAGTTGTGCGAGATCGGGGCATGCTGTGAAGATAGGGTACTTTAAGGTGCTGATGAGGTTTCTATGGCTTCGAGCTAAGTGGTGGAGTCTGCTAATGACGATCGAATTGTAGAATCATGGGTTTTATCAGTTTCCAGGCAGAGATTGCTTGGTTATTCCTTTGATTGGGCTTATGCTGGTGAAGCACGGGTTTGACGCGTATTAGCGGTGCATTGAAGATCAGAGTAAGATGAGTGGTTATCGAGAAGGCTTTGGCAAGTTACAGGTCTTATGTAGCCTTTAAGGACATTAGAATTTGTCTACGTACAGGTTTGAAGGCGGTAGCGAATGGTAATCGAATTTGCGGTATTTCCTTGTAAATAAAGGTTTACATATCAATGTTGGGGTGGTGCAAGAAATGGTTTCGGATTCCCAAGAAGTTCCCTCATGGCGGTCATATCGAATTGAGTTACTTTCAGGTTGGTAGTCTGCGTAACTCGGTTGAGTTAGAGGCGATTGGTTCTGATTACTTGATTATGTGTTACTGAGTTCCGAAGGATTTATCATGGTTTTGACCACGGTCGGAGTTGATGTTTTTTGCAAGTATCGAAGGTACAATGTGTGTGGTGGTGTTCCCCTGGATTGAGTTAAATAAAAGCTTCTCGGTGGATGAGGTGTTCAAATCGCTTATGGTTCAGAGTTGATTATGAGACGATCGTAATGTTGCAAGTTAGCATGAGAGGCGATGCGTTGTGTGGGGTTGAAAAGTTTTATGTACAAGGGTGCAGTTAGTTTCAAAAGGGAGGATATGAGTTCTTAATGGTACGGATGATTTTCGGTGTTTAAGGTTTTTCCGGCACTATGTGTTTTCACCGGGGCGCCTGTTGGAAGATACATTGTGTTTTGATTTATGGGTGTCGTACCAAAAGCTGATGTAGTATGAGTTATGTGTCAGCTATTTGAGAAGCGGTGCTGAGATTGGGTATGAAAATTCTGGTATTCGTGAGGCTCAGAGATTGAATGTTCTTGTTGGCGGACTATTCCTTGATGGCGAGTCATGAAGGAGTGTAGAAGATTGGATGATTAATGGTAGGTGTTATGGAAATGTTGCTATAGACTTTTGGAAGTATTATTACATGTTTGAGGATGATCAGAATTTGGTTTGGGGATTATTTTGATCCCACTAAGGGTGTGTGTTCTGTATCAGGTTGGAATTGCTTACTATTGCGCATTTGGTGCCATATGTATATCATCCGGCAGAGTGGATGGTATTCGCACCTCGGTTTATGTCGTATGTTTCTCTCTTATGCTATGACAGGATTTAATGGTTACGTGGTTCTTCGCACGCATATTTTGATTCAGTTTAGGACTCATGGCATTATGGGCGAGTGGCCTTTGTGATGTTGATTTGCTTATTGCACCATAGTTGTGCTTGTCTTTCTCAAAATTGTTTGTTCCTAATGATTTTCCCCACAGTTATATTTTGTGTGCACTCTATTGTGCTTGATGTTGACGCATATGTGATTAGTGAGCCCGAGTGCTATGGCTCGATGGGTACCCTATATGGATTGATATGATAGGGTCGGGTTGCACGCCGCAACGGTACAATGATGAAATGTGGATTCTTATTTCTATTTCGTGTATTTTTCTTTCACCTTGTTGAGAATAGTTCATAGTAAAATGCTAAAATTTCCCTACCTGCTTAACTTGCTTAGTAGTTTTCTTATTTAGTTTTCTTAGTGTTATCTGTCATGTCTCAGTTATTACTTGTTAGTGTACAGAATCGAGTTGTGTGTGGCTCCATATGATTATTGTTGATACTTGTCGGTGTGGTTGCTTGTGTTGGCTGAGATGAGGTTTCTAGACCTGAGATTTGCGTTATTGTATTGTGATGAGGAAGGTTTGGAAGAATAACACTATAGTTTGTTGAGGATTTGGACAATGGCCCTGGTCGGGCAAGTGTGTTTCTTGGCTTATTGATCAGATGAGTGGTTAAGCGGTTATGCGTGTTTCTTTCATAATCGGTAGGGTATGGAGGTTTTGAACGAGGTTATAATCGATATGAGATTTGTTATCGGCACCGGATTTGTTTTGGGGAAGTAATGGTGGTCAGAAGTTCCTACTGTGAGTGACATGACTTGATACAACTGGTTCAGACTTGAACAATGTGTTGATGTGGGATTCGGATCTTGTAATAAATTTTGGATGATGAAATAGGGTTCTAAGGTTAAGGACCATGGTTGAAATGAGGATCTCTAATGGTGTTGTGTTGGTGGGCTTAGGGGGATCAAGGTGACGTGAGATCACCACGAGGTTGTCCTTAGTGAGGTTACACCATGGTTTAATAGCTTTGGGAATACTCCCTGCACGTTCGAGAACGAACGTGTGTTTAAGTGGTGGAGAATGTAACGACCCGGCATGTCATTTTGAGTATCTGCACTTCGCTCGGTGTTATGAAGGTTTGAGTATCTCCGCATGATGTATTATGACATACGTAAATCGTCGGTGTTGGTATTCAAGCTATCCAGAATCAATTTGGAAGAATGAACTTCAAGATTTAAGTTCTAAGTTAGAAGAATTGACTAATTTTGAACTTTTTAGCATTTGATCTCGGAATGGATTTTCGTTAGTTTCGTTAGTTCCGTTGGGTGATTTTGGACTTGAGAACGCGTACGGATTGTAATTTGGAGGTCCGTAGTTGAATTAGTCTTGAAATGGCAAAAGTTGGATTTTGAGAAGTTTGACTGGGAGTGGACTTTTTGATATTGGAGTCGGATTTTGATTCCAGAAGTTGAAATTGGTCTGTAATGGAAAGTGTGACTTGTGTGTAAAATTTGAGGCCAATCGGAGTTGATTTAATATGGTCGGACGCTCGGTAGCGATTCTAGAAGTTCTTGAAGCTTAGTTTGATTTTCATACGTTTTGGCGTCCGATTCGTGGTTTTAGAAGTTATTTTTGATGATTTGAGCACGTGAGCGAGCTAGTTCGTGTCGTGTTTTTAGAATTGTGTGTGTATTTGGTTTGGAGCCCCGAGGGCTCGGGTGAGGTTCATATTTATTTCGAAATGATTTTTATTAATTTCTGATAGTTCTGGTTTCCTCGCATTTGCGGTGACGCTGCCGTATTTGCAAAAAGCCGGTTTTCGCATTTGCGAAGTATTTTGTCCCAAATGCGACCTTAGCAGAAATCCTTCAGGTTCGCAATTGCGATGATTTGTTCGCATTTGCGAGGGTCACATTTGCAAACCCCCTGTCGCAAATGCGACATCCGCAACCTGTTAAGTGCTGAGGATTCTGAGTTCTTGCTTCATTTTTCATATTTTTGAAGCCTATCTTCGAGGTGAGGCAATTTTGTGAAGAGATTTTCATACCAAATCAATGGTTAAGTATCTTTTAATCAATTTCCAACTATATTTCATGACTTATAAAGATTTAACATCAAATTCATGGGAAATTGATGGGAAGACTTGGGGATTTTTTCAAAGTTTTGAAAAATAAAAATTTGGGTTTGAGAGTCGAATAAGACTCGGATCTGAAAACAAAACACATATTTGGACTTGTGAGGTTATGGGTAGTCAAGACATACCCTTGAACCCTAGTTTTGACAGGGCGGGCCCGGGGTCTGACTTTTGTTCACGTTTTTTTAGAAATTGAATAAAAACCCCATCTTTATTAATTGAAATTGTTTTCTCTTGCATTGGGTAATGTATTCAAGTCGTCACTGGCCAGATTGAGTCGAGCGGAGGCGAATTTGTTGAGGAAAAGGCTAAGTTGAGTGATGAGTTAGCCGAATCGAGGTAAGTGTTTTGCCTAATTTTGTTGAGGGAATTTTTCCTCTTATTTGCCATTGTTTGCTACATGCGGGGGTGATACATATGTGAGGTGAAAAGCATATATATTTGTGTCGGGGTTAATCATGCTCGGAGGTAGATGAGGTAATAATTGTGTCTTGTAGAACTATGTAACTTCCTTGCTTCATGCCTCACTTGATTTACATATATTTAGAACATAGTATAAATTGTTAGAAATAAAGACCTAGCCTGAGAACTTGATCAAATTAGATGGAATTTTGGGAATACATTGATGTATCTTGTTTGGTCATCTCTATGCGCGATCACTACTACATTGCTTTGGCCGATATTTTGAGATGTTGGATTATATACCTGTGTTGCTAATGAATTGTGAGATTTGTGGAAGTACTTGAATTATATGGCCCTTGAGAGTTAATTGAATCATTGTTGGCTTGTAAAGCAGTAATTGAGAACTTTGTTTGGAATATTCGTTGATCGCTCTCCTCGATGTTATATATACTTCATGTCACGACCCAATTCTGCTCAGGTCGTGATGGCGCCTAACACTACCCGACAAAGCATAGTAGTCACTACGCACGGACTCTCGTCACTTGGTACGTGCGTAGCCCCCGCAAATAAGGACATTTAGTCAATACAATTATCTATGGGGACAATTCTCTCTTACAAGGTTGGAAAGGAGACTCACCTCGTGTAGAACTCTACTCCTCGGGTCAAGAAAGTGCCTGAAACTCCAAACTTGTCGCTCAAGGACTCGAAACTAGCCAAATATTATTTAAATATATCAATATACGCTCAAAAGTAGGAAATTACACCACTAATTAGGCTAATTCATCATTCTTAAAAAATTCCCAAAATACACCCCCGGGCCCACACGCTCGGATTCCGAAAATTTTCGAAGAAAACACTCACCCATAACCTAAGGATCATTTATATGTAAATTCCCTAAGGTTTCATGGTAGAAAAGTAGTGAAATTTCTAAGAATTCATCAACCCTAGGCCTTAGCTCTAACCCATGATTTTACCTCTAATTTGATGTTAATCCACCTAAAAAGTGATGTAATAAGCTAATATGAAATGGAAGATCACTTACCTTTTAGTTGGTAGGTGAAACCCCTCTTGAAAAGCTCTCAAAAATCGTCCAAGATGATGAAATATGGAGGAAATGAGCCTAAGTCCCGTATTAATTAGGGGTCTGCCTTCAGCTATTTTCGCACCTGCGGCCATAAGGTCGCACCTGCGATGAGGGCCAAGGAGGCCGGGGACCGCACCTGCGAAGGTAGGATCGCACCTGCGAAGGCGCGCCTGCGGTGGAGGGTCCGCACCTGTGGAATGGGGCTGGGGGATTCTGGGCCGCACATGTGATGGTGCAATCGTAGGAGCGGGATCGCACCTGCGACCTGGGCGACCGCACCTGCGGTCACACCAGACCTGGTGCACCAGCAGTTGTTGCTACTGGTTTTTTGCCCCGATCGGGGTCCGGGAGGCCCCTAGGCCCACCCGAGCCCTCGTGCAATTATACCAGCAAGTCCCAAATCATATTACGAACTCACTCGATCCTTCGGAACGCCCTAAGCACCGCTAAAACTCCGAATCACCTTCCAAAACCCCTAGAATCAACTTAGGAATTCTTAAGTTTTAGAATTCGGTTTCAATGCGCTGAACCGACCTACGCTGTCCGGAATTCCACCAAACTTTACAGGCAACGCATAATAATCATATTTGACCTGTTCCGGGTTCCGAAACCATAATACGGGCCCGGTAACACAGTTTTCTCATTAAATTTCATTTTCAAAATCCTTAATATTTTTCAGAAAACAATATTTTTTAAAATTCATTTCTCGATCCTGGGACCTTGGAATTGGATTCCAGGCATATGCCCTGGTCCCATATTTTCCTACGGACCCTCCGCGACCGACAGGTCTGGATCCGTTTACCAAAAATGTTGACCAAAGTCAACTTTAAGTTAATTAATTATAGAAATTCCAGTTTTTCTTCAAGTTTTCACATTAAAGCTTCCCGGCTACACGCCTGGGCCGTGCATGCATATCGAGGTGAGATTAACGGAGGCTTTCGGGGCCTCGGAATGCAGATTTAGCTAAGTTAACACAGGATGACCGTTTGGGTCATCACAATCTCCACCTCTTAAACAAACTTTCGTCCTCGAACGGATATAGAAGTGTACCTGAGTCTGAGAAAAGATGGGGATAACGCCTCTGCATGTCCTCCTCGGACTCCCAAGTCGCCTCCTCAACTGGCTGGCCCCGCCACTGAATTTTTACAGCTGAAATTCTCTTAGATCTCAACTAGCGATCCTGCCTGGCAATGATAGCAACTGGCTCCTCCTCGTAACCCAACTTCTCATCCAACTGAATGGTGCTGAAATCAACCACGTGAGAGAAATCAGGGTGATATCTCCGGAGCATGGACACATGGAATACCGGATGAACTCCGGATAAGCGGGGAGGCAAGGCAAGTTCATAAGCAACCTCACCCACTCTCCGCAACACCTCAAAAGGACCTATAAACCTCGGGCTCAACTTTCCCTTCCTCCCAAACCTCATAATACCCTTCATTGGCGATACTTTCAGCAGAACCTTGTCTCCCTCCATAAATGATACGTCCCTCGCCCTCTGATCCGCGTAGCTCTTCTGTCTGGACTGTGATGTACGGAGTCTCTCCTGAATCAACTTCACCTTCTCTAAGGCATCTCTCACCAAGTCTGTACCATACAACTTAGCCTCGCCGGGCTCAAACCACCCAATGGGAGAACGACATCGCCGACCACACAATGCCTCAAATGGAGCCATCTCAATGCTGGCCTAATAACTGTTATTATAAGAAAACTCGGCCAAGGGCAAGAACTAATCCCACTGGCCTCCAAAGTCAACCACACATGCCCTGAGCATATCCTTTAATATCTGAACTGTACGCTCCGACTGACCGTCGGTCTGAGGGTGAAAAGCTATGCTGAGATCTACCTTAGTGCCCATCTCTCGGTGCAATGCTCACCAAAAATGCGAGGCGAACTGAGGACCTCGGTCTGATATAATGGACACCGACACACCATGCAATCGGACTATCTCCCAGATGTAGATCCCGGCTAACCTCTCGGACGTATAAGTAGTAGCCACAGGAATGAAATGCGCCGATTTGGTCAATCTATCCACAATGACCCATACCGCGTCAACCTTCCGCAAAGTCTGAGGTAACCCAACCACAAAATATGGTGATGCGCTCCCATTTCCACTCTGGAATGGGCATCTACTGTAGTAATCCCCCGGGTCTCTGGTGCTCATGCTTCACCTGCTGGCAATTAAGGCACCTAGCCACATACTCCACTATGTCTCTCTTCATCCGCCTCCACCAGTAATGCTGCCTCAANCTGGTGCTCATGCTTCACCTGCTGGCAATTAAGGCACCTAGCCACATACTCCACTATGTCTCTCTTCATCCACCTCCACCAGTAATGCGGCCTCAAATCACGATACATCTTCATTTCCCCCGGGTGGATAGAATACCGCAAACTGTGTGCCTCCTCAAGTATCATCTGCCTCCAGCCATCAACGTTGGGCACACACCAGCGACCCTAGAGCCTCAAAACACCATCATCGCCAATAGTAATCTCCTTAGCACCGCCCTGAACCACTGTATCTCGGAGCTGGGCCAAGCGTGGATCATCATATTGTCGAGCCTTAATCTCCCCCAATAAAGAAGACTGAGCAACCACATGTGCTAAAACTCGACTGGGCTCTGAAAGATCTAACCTCACCAAACGATTAGCCAAAGACTGAACGTCCGAGGCTAGAGGTCTCTCCTCAGCTGCAATGAAAGCCAAACTACACATACTCTCTGCCTTCCTACTCAAAGCATTCGCTACCACGTTCGCCTTGCCCGGGTGATAGAGGATAGTGATATCATAGTCCTTCAATAACTCGAGCCACCTGCGCTGCCTCAAATTGATATCCCTTTGTTTAAACAAGTGTTGCAAACTTCGGTGGTCTGTATAAACCTTACAAGACACCACATATAAGTAGTGCCTCCAAATCTTAAGAGCATGAACAATCCCCGCCAACTCTAGATCGTGCACTGGGTAATTCTTCTCATGGATCTTCAGCTGGCGCGAAGCAT
>ML288758.1:0-14071 GCA_005239495.1 Nicotiana undulata
GAGGTCAGATTGGCAGGGGCCGTCCCAGAGGGGGAGGCCAGCCGGGTAGAGGTCATTCAGTTCTAGCTCGATCCGGGGGAGCTCAGCCATCAGGCGCCCCAACACATTTCTATGCCATCCTAGCCAGGGCAGACACAGTAGCTTCAGATGCGGTGATTACAGGTACTATTTCAGTCTGTGGTAGGGAGGCTTCAGTGTTATTTGATCCGGGGTCTACATACTCTTATGTTTCAACTTTGTTTTCTCATTCTCTAGATATTGTGTGTGAGTCCTTGGGATCTCCTTTGTATGTGTCCACTCCTGTGGGCAACTCTATGGTGGTAGACCGGGTCTACTTGGCTTGTGTGGTTACTTTCTATGATTTTGAGACCAGAGCCGACCTATTATTGCTCGATATGGTTGATTTCGAGGTTATTTTGGGCATGGATTGGCTATCCCCTCATCATGCCATCTTGGATTGCCATGCCAAGACCGTTACGTTAGCCATGCCCGAGTCGCTGAGGCTAGAGTGGAGAGGTGCTTCAGTTAGTGCTTTCAGCCGAGTTATTTCTTTCATAAAGGCTCGACACATGGTCGATAAAGGGTGTCTAGCCTATCTTTCTTATGTGCGGGACACTACTGTCGAGTCTCCTACTGTTGATTCAATACCTTTCGTCCGTGAGTTTCCGGATTTGTTTCCCTCAGATCTTCCAGGCATGCCTCCAGACCGGGATATTGATTTCTGCATTGATCTAGCACCAGATACACAGTCTATATCTATTCCTCCTTATCGTATGGCTCCTAANCCTCCAGACCGGGATATCGATTTCTGCATTGATCTAACACCAGATACACAGTCTATATCTATTCCTCCTTATCGTATGGATCCTAAGGAGATAAAAGAGTTGAAGGAGCAACTAGAGGAGTTATTGGCCAAGGGTTTCATTAGGCCTAGTGTGTCTCCTTGGGGTGCTCCTGTGCTTTTCATGAAAAAGAAAGATGGGTCGTTGCGTATGTGTATTGACTATTGCCAGCTGAACAAGGTGACTATCAAGAATAAGTATCCTCTGGCTCGCATTGATGATTTATTTGATCATCTTCAGGGTGCGCGTGTGTTCTCCAAGATTGACTTGAGATCGGGGTATCACCAGTTGAGGATTCGGACTTCTGATGTTTCGAACACTGCATTCCGCACCAGATATGGTCACTATGAGTTCTTGGTGATGTCTTTTGGCTTGACTAATGCCCCAGCAGCTTTTATGGATTTGATGAATAGGGTATTCAGGCCTTATATTGACTCGTTCGTTATTGTTTTCATTGATGATATTTTGATTTATTCGCGGAGCTTGGGTGAGCATGAGCAGCATTTGCGGGTAGTGCTTCAGACCTTGCGAGAACAGGAGCTATATGCTAAGTTCTCCAAGTGTGAGTTCTGGCTAGAGTCCGTAGCATTCTTGGGCCATATAGTATCAGGTGAGGGTATTAAGGTTGATCCACAGAAGATTGAGGCAGTTCAGGGTTGGCCTCGTCCTACTTCAGCTACGGAGATCAGGAGTTTTCTGGGTTTGGCAGGTTATTATCGTCGTTTTGTCGAGGGATTTTCTTCTATTGCCGCTCCATTGACTAGATTGACTCAGAAGAATGCCCCGTTCCAGTGGTCCGATGATTGTGATGCGAGCTTTCAGAAGCTCAAATAAGCTTTGATATCAGCACCAGTTCTTACATTACCTTCTGAGTCAGGGCTCTATACAGTATATTGCGACGCTTCACGCGTCGGGTTGGGATGTGTTTTGATGCAGGATGGCAGAGTTATTGCTTATGCTTCGCGGCAGCTGAAGGTTCATGAGAAGAACTACCTTGTTCATGATTTGGAATTGGCAGCGACCGTTCATGCTTTGAAGATATGGCGGCATTACCTATATGGTGTATCTTGTGAGATATATACGGACGACTGTAGTTTACAGTATTTGCTTAAGCAGAGAGATCTTAATTAGAGGCAGCGGAGGTGGCTTGATTTGTTGAAAGACTATGGCCTTACCATTTTGTATCATCCGGGCAAGGCAAACGTGGTAGCGGATGCTTTGAGCAGGCGTGCAGCCAGCATGGGGAGTTTAGCCTATATTTCAGCTGAGGAAAGGCCTTTAGCCTTGGACATTCAGTCCTTGGC
Organism: Nicotiana undulata; assembly: GCA_005239495.1. NCBI lineage: Eukaryota > Viridiplantae > Streptophyta > Magnoliopsida > Solanales > Solanaceae > Nicotiana > Nicotiana undulata. Next base: position 2,147 of record ML288758.1, read on the forward strand.
CAATCAGTTAGTGAGATTAGATCTTTCAGAGCCTCGTCGAGTCTTGGCACATGTGGTAGCTCAGTCTTCATTGCTTGGGGAGATCAGGGCTCGACAGTATGATGACCCGTGTCTAGCAGAATTTCGGGATACTGTGATTAAGGGCCTGGCCAATGATGTTACTTTAGATGAGGACGATGTTTTGAGACTGCAGGGAAGGCTGTGTGTTCCAGATGTTCATGGTTTGAGGGAGAGAATTCTAGCAGAGGCTCACAGTTCCAGGTATTCTATCCATCCAGGGGCGACAAAAATGTATCGTGATTTGAAGCAGCATTTCTGGTGGAGGAGGATGAAGAAAGACATTATTAAGTATGTAGCTCGATGTCTTAATTGCCAGCAGGTTAAGTACGAACATCAGCGGCCAGGAGGTTTATTTNATCTATCATTTCAGATCGAGGTCCTCAGTTCACGTCACACTTCTGGAGAGCTTTTTATCGGGATATGTGTACTCGATTAGACCTCAGTTCAGCTTTTCACCCTCAGACTGACGTCCATTCAGAGCGTACATTTCAGATTCTGGAGGATATGCTCAGGGCATGTGTGATTGATTTCGGAGGTCAGTGGGACCAGTTCTTGCCTTTGGTAGAGTTTGCATATAATAATAGCTATCAGACCAGCATCCAGATGGCTTCATTCGAGGCTTTATTTGGTCGGCGATGCCGTTCTAGGATTGGGTGGTTTGAGCCTGGTAAGGCTAGGCTATATGGTACTGACATGGTCAGGGATGCTCTAGAGAAAGTGAAGATTATCCAGGAGAGGCTTCGCACAGCTCACTCGAGGGAGAAGAGCTACGCAGATCAGCGAGCTCGAGATGTAGCATTTATGGAGGGGGATCAGGTTATTCTAAGAGTTTCGCCGATGAAGGGCGTCATGAGATTCGGGAAGAAGGGCAAGTTGAACCCTAGGTATATATGCCCATTTGAGGTGTAAGAGCGAGTTGGTGATGTTGCTTATAGACTTGCTTTGCCTCCAGCGCTATTAGGAGTTCATCCAGTTTTTCATGTTTCGATGCTTCAGAGGTATCTCACAGACTTCTCCCATGTGATCGATTATAGTACTATTCAGCTATATGAGCAGTTGGGTAATGAGGAGAAGCCAGTGGCTATTGTTGATAGGCAGGACCGCCAGTTGAGGTCCAAGACAGTTTCAGCGGTTAAGGTCCAGTGGAGGGGCCAACCAGTTGAGGAGGCGACTTGGGAGTCCGAGCAGGATATGCGGGAAATACCCTCAGCTATTCAGCACATCAGGTACAATTCTAGACCCCGTTCGAGGTCGAACGTTTGTTTAAGAGGGGGAGAATGTAACGACCCAGCGGGTCGTTTTTTGTGTTGTGACTCCGTTCCCATGAATGACTCTTTCCATAGCGGATACTCGTGCCTTATGACTTGTGTGGGCAGGTAGTTCGAGATTCAGAAGTGTTTTGGCCAGTTCAGGAACACTTGGTTACTGAAGGCTAGCCTATTTGGCTAATTTTGGTTCTGAGCAGCATTTGGAGCAAACGACCTCAGAATCGAGTTCTGACAGCTCCAGCAGCTCCGGATGATGATTTTGGACTTGGGCGTGGGTTCGCCTCGGGTATCTGATGACCCGGGAGTATTTCGGCACCGGAATTGGAATTCATGATTTCATAAGATTTGGAATTCAGCCTGGAATTGGACCTCGTGATATCATGGTCCGAATGGAATTCCGGAACTGGCAATAGTTCCGTATAGTCATTTATGACTTGCCCGCAAAATTTGGGGTCATTCCGAGTAGTATAGACCCGTTCGGCATATCGGTGAGCCATTTGAATTTTCTTGAAATCCTAAGTTTGAAACTAAGGGGTTTTGGAGAGTGATTTATAGTTTGGATGATGTTTTTAGTGTTCTAGGAGCTCGAGCAAGTCCGTCATCTGATTTGGGACTTGTTGGTATAATTTGTCGAGGGCTCGGGTGGGCCCAGGGGTCCCCCGGACCCCAATCGGGGTAAAAAAAACTAGCAGTTGCACAGCTGGTGGGAAATTTTCTTGTGTGACCGCACCTGCGGTCCATGAGCCGCAGGCGCGAGGCTCGCACCAGGGGACTTCCCATCGCAGGTGCGGCTCCAGCCGCAGGAGCGGCCTTGTTCTCGCAGGCGCGTCTCCGCAGGGGCGGACCAGGCTCCGCATGCACGACCATTCCCCAGGGCCCAGGCCATCGCAGGCGCAACTAATTTCACGCAGGTGCGAGTCCGCACCTGCAATCCAAATTCCGCAAGAGCGAGAAACCCCCCCCCCCCCCCCCCCCCCCNCCCAGTGCCCAGGCCTTTTTCACAAATGCGACCCTTTTTCCGGAGGTGCGAGTCCGCACTTGCGATCCAAGGGTCGCAGGGGCGGAAACTGCTGACCAGTCCTACAAAAATCCCATTTCGTGAATTTCTTCCCAAAACACAATTTTTCCTGCATTATTGCACACCCCAAGAGCTGCAGAGCAGTGATTTCGGCCTAATTACTCAGGTAAGTAATTCTTTGTCCTCCGCATGTTAATTTCTTCAATTCTTTGGGAATTTCAACCTCCAAATTCATAGAAATTCATAAGAATTTGTTGGGGTCACAGGTATGATTCGTGATCGGGGAGAACTCATATATACGCATTCATGCATTCATGGCCCCGGAGTCACATGTATGATTCGTGATCGGGGAGAACTTATATTTTCATTGCCCCTGAGTCACAAGTTTGATTCGTGATTAGGGAGGAATTACACTCATATTTTTACCATCCCCTGAGTCACAGGTTTGATACGTGATCAGGGAGAGATCAGACTTATTTTACTAGCCCCTGAGTCACAGGTTTGATTCGTGATCAGGGAGAATTATACTACTAATTTCATTGGCCCCCGAGTCACAGGTATGATTCGTGATCGGGGAGAACTTATATTTTCTTTGGCCCCCGAGTCACAGGCATGATTCGTGATCGGGGAGAGTTTTACTTTGCATCATTGGCCCCGAGTCACAGGTATGATTCGTGATCGGGAGATTATATATATATGTCATTGGCCCCTGAGTCGCATGAATGATTCGCGAGCAGGGAGAGATATTTGCCCACGAGTCGCATGGATGATTTGCGATCGTGGAGATTTTATCGAGTCAGCGCACGAGTCGCAGGTATGATTCGTGAGCATGTGGCGCTTTATGACCGAGTCAGTCCTTATGACCCACCCTTATGACTACGGCCGATAGTCTTGTCCGTGTCGGATATATATGTATATACACATTTGCATTCATCAACATTTGCATTGAGTTGGGATCGTACGAGGGTGAGTTGAGAAACAATACTGAGTACTGGAAAATGAACAATTGAGAATAAAGATAAGACATTTCAGTTAATGAAAGAAAACAAGTGAAACATACGATCAGCTTACTAAGGAAGGTTGTGTTTGAGGTCAGTTACTTTTTTGTTGATTACATGTCATTATAATTGAAGTACCTCCTCAAATGATTTATTGCTCATCATGTACCTTATTTATTTATTTATGTACTGGACCTTAGTGAGTATGTATTCTACCTCTCGTCACTACTCTTTACGAGTTTAGACGGGATACTCACTGGGTACATATTTGTTTATATGTACTCATGCTGCACTTTCTTTTTTTTTCTGCACTTGATTGTGCAGGTCTTGAGGCTGGTCCGTCTGGTCGTCCGCCTGCTGATAGATACTGATCGCGGTGTCACTCCATACGGTGAGCTGTCTTCTTGGCGTCATCCTGACAGCACCTCTGGAGCCTTCTAGTTTCATTTTGCTAAGTCTTTTGTTCCAGACTACGGCTTGTATATTTTTGCATATGTATTTCTGTCATTGTATCTATGTAGCCGCCCGTTGACACTGTGACACTAGTCCTGGCACACACTTGTTGTAGTTATGTTGGTAATTTGGGGTTGTATATATTGGGCCCAGTTGTGGCTCAGCTTGTTTCTACGGCCTTAGCCCATACCGTTGATTATATTCAGCACTTTTATTGTTATAGTTGTACGTTGGCTTGCCTAACCTCGCTGTTAGGTGCCATCACGACCTGAACCGGTTTTGGGTCGTGACAGTAACCAACCAAACCCTAGAAACTCCTAATCTCCGTGGCTGTGGTAGGTCTAGGACAGTTCTTGACTGCCTCTATCTTCTTAGGATCAACCTAAATACCCTCAACTTATACGATATGACCCAAAAAGGCTACTGAATCTAACCAGAGCTCACATTTAGAAAACTTGTCATACAATTGATTATCCCTCAAAGTCTGAAGTGCTATACGGAGATGCTGCTCATGCTCTTCCCGACTGCGGGAGTATATAAGAATGCCATCAATGAACACGATAACAAAAGAGTCCAGATGTTGCTTGAAAACCCGATTCATTAAGTCCATAAAGGCCGCTGGAGCATTAGTCAGCCCAAAAAACATAACCAAAAATTCATAGTGCCCATACCTCGTACAAAAGGCTGTCTTAGGGATACCGGACGCCCTAATCTTCAGCTGATGGTAGCCTGATCTCAAATAAATTTTCGAAAACACTCTAGCACCCTCAAGCTGATCAAATAGGTCATCAATCCTTTGCAATGGATATTTATTCTTGGTAGTAACTTTATTCAGTTGCCTGTATTCTATGCATATTCTCATTGACCCATCGTTCTTCTTTACAAAAAAAACCAGTGCACCCCAAGGCGAGACACTGGGTCTTATGAAACCCTTATCTAGCAAATCATGTAACTGCTCTTTCAATTCTTTCAATTCTGATGGGGCCATCTGATATGGAGGAATGGAAATGGGCTGAGTGCCCGGAGCCACATCAATGCAGAAATCAATATCCCTGGCGGGCGGCATACCCGACATGTCTGCAGGGAATACCTCAGGAAACTCACGCATGATAGGAACTGACTCTATAGAAGATACCTCAGCATCAGAATCATGAATATGAGCCAAATAAGCCAAACACCCCTTCTCCACCATGCGACGAGCCTTAGAATATGAGATTCCTCGGCTGGGAGGATTACCAGGAGTCCCTTTCCATTCTAAGCGAGGCAACCCTGGTAAGGCTAAAGTAATCGTCTTGGCGTGATAGTCTAAAATGGCATAATAGGGAGACAACCAATCCATGCCCAATATAATATCAAAGTCGACCATGTCTAGAAGTAAAAGATCAACACTAGTTTCAAGACCTTTAATGACTACCGTGCATGAACGATATACTCGATCTAACACAATAGCATCCCCCACCGGTGTAGACACATAAACAGGAACACTCAAGGGATCACGGGGCACATTCAAATACGAGGCAAAATAGGAGGAAACATACGAATAATTGGACCTCAGATCAAACAAAACGGAAGCAGCTCTATCACAAACTGAGATGATACCTGTAATAACAGCGTCAGAGGATTCTTCCTGAGGCCTAGCTCGTAAAGCATATAGTCGGGGCTGAGCCCCACCACCCTAAACCACACCTCTGGGAGGACCTCCACCTCTAGCAGGCTGACCTCCACCTCTAGCTATCTGTCCTCCACCTCTAACATTCTGGCCTCAACCTTTGACTGCTTGGCCCCTACCCCTTGCTAGCTGGGCATGTGGTACTGCAGGTGGTGATGGAACGATGGCACGAGAACCCCGGTACTAATGCTGACTACTAAAAAATCTCGGACAAGCTCTCTGAACATGCCCATATTCACCACACTCAAAACATCCCTCCTGATATGAGGACTTACCCTGACGAATCGGTTGACACGATAATAACTCTGCAGAGGAGGTGCTCTAATAGGAGCTGAAGGAGCACTGTAGACTGGCTGAGCAGAAAGAGGTACATAAGAACCACGACCCCCTGAAGTACCATGTGAAACCTGTAGCGCTAAATGGAATGGCCTGGATGAATGGCCTCTGCTAAATGAAGTCTCGCCTCCAGATGAGGCACCACTGAGAACACTGGAATGGCGAGGTCTCTTGTCTGACCCCTGACCTCCCATCCCAAGAACTAACTCAATCCTCCTAGCTATATTAGCTGCATCCTAAAGACAAATCTCGGATCTTGTTTCCTTGGCCATCTGCAACCTGATGGGTTGAGCAAGGCCATCAATAAACCGTCTGACCCTCTCCTTCTCCGTGGGCAATATCAGAATAACATGTCTAGCCAGATCCACAAAATGAGTCTCGTACTGAGTCACAGTCATGTTGCCCTGTTGTAGTCGCTCAAACTGACGACGCTTATCCTCTCGAGTAGTGATAGGTAAGAACTTCTCCAAAAAGAGATAAGAAAACTGATCCCAAGTTAGAGCAGGTGATCTCACTGGCCTAGTGAACAAATAATCTCTCCACCATTTCTTGGTAGAACCAGTCATCTGAAAAGTAGCAAAATCGACCCCATTGGTCTCCAAAATACCCATATTACGCAACACCTCATGACAACTATCCAGATATTCCTGAGGGTCCTCTGAAGTAGCAAAACAAAATAGTAAGTAATTGAAAGAACAAGGTTTGGAATTGATTAACTATGAATTGGGGATGAAGATTGTTGAAGAAAACTCCTTTTTAGGGCTGGAACCTCGAAAAATTGGAGAAGAAAGGGTTCTGCCCGATTTTAATACGATATTTATATTAGCTGGGCTGGGCAACTGTGCGATCGCGGGTAATTATATGTGATTGCACAGGGTAAGGGAAATTTGAGCACTGCGTTTGCATGGGGAGGGGTGCGATCGCACAGGGTATTGACCTCAACTCTCTCCAGCCTGATTTAACTCAGCGCGTTCGCACAGCTTGGCCCAGGTTGTGCTCCGCGATCGCATGCTTATTGGTCCGTTAGCACAGGGTTCCAAACAGGGCCTCTAACTTTACTCTGTGCGATCGCGGACTTGCCTATGCGATAGCACAGAACAAAATACCTGGACACCAGCAATGAAAAACCAGTAGTTATTTTTAAGTGCAAAACACCCCGTGGCCGATCCGAAACTCACCCGAGCCCTCGGGGCTCTAAACAAATCATGCACACAAGTCTAAAAACATTATACGGACTTGCTCGTGCGATAAAATTATGAAAATAAGATGTAAATCTATGAATTAAACCTCAAAACTAATTATTTTCAACAAAAACTCTTAAAGTTCATAATTTCTCAACCGGATGTCCGAATCACGTCAAACGAACTCCGTTTTTTACCAAATTTCACAATTAATCTTTATATATCATAACAAAGCTGTACAAGGCTGTGAAACCAAAATACGGACCCGATACCAATGAATTTTAGCATTATTTCTTTTCTTTAATTAATAAATATTTCAGCAAAATAATTTCTTTCAAAAATTAATTTCTACGGCTTGGGACCTCGAAAATCATTTCCGGGCACGCTCGAGTCCCATAGTTTACTGCGGACCTCCCGGGATCGTTAGAATGCGGATCCGGGTCCGTTTACTCAAAATGTTGACCAAAGTCAACTTTTATCAAATCTAAATTCTAAAAATCACTATTGCTCATATTTTCACATAAAAGCTTTTCGGTTTCACGCCCGGACTGTGCACGCAAATGGAGGTATTTAAATTTAGACTTTTATTGTTATTAAGCATGGAACAGAGTCTAATTTTATAAAATGACCCCTTGGATCATCACAAGTAGGTCCGTTATGTGATTGGGACTTTATTGTATGTTTGGACGAGGTTCCGGGGGCCTCAAGTGTGATTCGGATTGACTCTGGATCATTTTGGACTTGGACGAATATATGTCTAGTGGAGGTTTTGGTGCAATCGCACATGCGCATTTTGGGTCGCAGGTGCGGCACCCCGGAAGTGCTATGTGAGCCACAAAAACGAGATTCGGGGTTGGGCGAGCTATGTCCACGTGTGTAGTCATTTCTCTGCAGAAGTGTGTCACGACCCAAAATCCCTCTTAAGGAGTCGTGATGGCACCTAGTCTCTAAAACTAGGTATGTCTGACACATACCGAAAAGATAACAGATTCTACTAAACAACTATTGATATTAACAAGAAATTTCTAAATAAACCATTAGTTTCAACATGATACAATAATCCAAAACCTGTAGTACAAGTCACAATCCTTTATAGGAGTACATTTAAATAATGTATACATCATTGTTCCGGAATAGAAAGAAACAATGAAAATAAATACAATAGAGGGTGACTTCGGAGCCTGCGAACTCCCGGTAGGTGTATCTTGAAGTTTCCAGCCACATCAAGCATACGTCTCAAAACCGACTCGATCTGAAGTACGCGGTTCTATGAAACAAATATGTAGAAGCGTAGCATGAGTGCACCACAGTGGTTCACAGTAAGTATCAGGTCTAACCTCGGTAGAGTAGTGACGAGGCCATGTCAAGACACACACTTAACATCTAAACCTGTGCAGGACACGACATAAAGCTAACAAGGATAGAGTATCAAAGAAATGCCAATAGCAGACAGAAATCAGATTACACATAGTAGTAACGATAAAGAAAACACAAATGAAAACGAGAAATAACCAAGTAATTAAACAACATAGTTGGGGTACGGATGACGTATAAATTTTCTTGAGTAGGGAAGACGATATCAATTCAACCAATCAGGTCATTTCTAATACACAATTTCAACAATCCCAGATCTTGTAATCACATATCATAATCACAACTTCCAAACCATGAACAGATATGGCACATTGTGCCCACATTCATCCATTATCACTCCACACGACCAAATTCACGTGCTACTAGGTACATAATATCTGTGTCATATACTAATTAGGATGTTCAAGAAATTATATTAATATATCCTAAAGTAAAATTGCAGCTTCTAGGCCAAGTAGGAAATCAATGAGAAAGATGAGTGTATTATTATTTTTAAATCATTTGGGTGAAGAAAAATAACACTATCAAATAAAACACTTGCTGGCCCATATCACTGAATGGGTTTTGAAGATTGACAACATGTGTCCAGTTGAACCAAGTCCATCATAGCACACACTTCTGTATGAAGCAGTTGGATCACAAATAGTACAAGTCTAGGAGATATTAGTGTTTACTAAATATCAAAGAACTAAGAGAATGTCTCCTAATACAAAAAGGTTGCAAATTTATAGAGAAGAAAGAAGTTGATTTCAGCTAGGACAGGAATAGAGGAAGGAAGTTGAGTTACAATCAAACTTGTATACCAAGGAAGAGTTGGATCAGAATTGTATCATGGACTTAACAAACGACCTCTATAAATAATCAAAGTAGTATTGCTGAAAGATGTGACGCACAAGTGCAAAAGTGAATCAAGTTCTGAAGCAAAAGTTCCAGAGGTTTTGCAAGTAGAATTGTTGTGCGATATAAAGGCTACAATTCAACTAGAAGGAACCGTTTCATTGTCTGTATATCGAGTCTAATTGATAGTAGTAGGAGTTTAAATATTGTATCTTATCAGCTTTATTAGAAGCAAATTGCAAAAGGTACAAATTGATCAAGTTAGAGTTAGCTTGAATTCTGTAGAAATTAGCTAGAGGCTAATTGATACAAAGAGGATTAGAGTTAGTCCTAGGATTACAAAAGAGTTTATTTTGTAAGTTTGTTTTGGCTCAGTGCTTAGTGAAGAGTTTTGAGCAAATCCTACTGAGGAGTAGGTCGTGGTTTTTTCACCTTTTGAGCCATGTGTTTTCCACGTAAAAATCCTCGTGTCTTTACTATTACTGCTTAATTATTTCGCAAACTGTAGTAAGTAGTAGACTAAGAAGAACCAGGTTCTTCTTATTAGACAGCACTCGAAAATTGGGTACTGCACAATTAACTTATAATATTGTGTAGTATTGAAGTCTAAAACATCAATTGGTATCAGAGCAGGTTATCCTTGAAGAGGCTAACACCTAGGAAAAGATCAAGATGAGTGCACCACCTGAGAACTGGGAAGGACAATCAACTGCAAGGCCACCACACTTCAACGGGCAGTACTATTCTTGGTGGAAGAATAGAATGAAGGATCTTCTATTGCAGAGGACTATGAACTCTGGGACATAGTCACTGATGGACCACTTGCAACAATGAAGAAAACTGCTGAAGGAGTAGATGTGCCTAAAACTAGGGCTGACTGCACGGTTGAGGATCTAAAGATATGGGAGAAGAATGCCAAGGCTAAGAAGTGGCTCGTGTGTGGACTAGGCCTAGATGAATACAACAAAATCAAAAGTTGTACCATTGCCAAAGAAATCTGGGATACTCTACAAGTGGCATATGAAGGAACATCTCAAGTGAAGAGGTCTAGAGGTACGTTGCTATACTCTCAGTATGAAAACTTCACTATAAAGGAAGGTGAAACAATTCAGGAGATGTACACAAGGTTCACAACCTTGACTAATGAACTCACGTCTCTTGGAAAAGTCATCCTTGAGGAAGACAAGGTTGAGAATATCTTGACTAGGGTTCTACCTATCTCTTGGGAAAGCAAGATAACTGCCATTCAAGAATCCAAAAATATGGCAACCCTCAGACTATATGAGTTGATTGGCAATCTTACTGCTTATGAACTCAGAAGGCAGACTATGAAAATGGATGCCCCAAAGAAAGAAAGAGTTCTAGCACTAAGGATCACAGAGGGAGCAGATCTGGAGGATGATGAGATGGCCATGATCACCAAAGAATTCAGAAACTCTATCATGAGGAAGAAAGGCATCTCTAGAGGGGGAAACTTCAACAAGGCAAAGGCTCCTAAAAGGTCAGCTAATGAGGGATGCTACAAGTGTGGAAAAACTGATCATCTCATCAAGAACTGCCCCCAGTGGGAAGTAGAATGGAGGAAGGAGAGATATGAAACAAAGAACAGGAAGAAGGAACTAGTCCAACCCAAGAAAACTACTACAAAGGCTATGGTTGCTGCTTGGGGGGAAAGTTCAGATGAAGAATCAGAAGATGGTGAGACAGAAGATCAAGCTCTCATGGCAATTGGAGAATTTGATGAGGAGACTTATGGAGAACCACATGTAAGTATCTCATATCTCAAAACTAAAATAAAGTTTCTATCTAAGGAGAAACTCTCTGAGTTGCTACTTGACGTCATTGATGATTCTGAGGAAAACTCTAAAGAGAAAGATCAACTATCTAAAGAGTGTGCAATGCTGAGCAAAATGCATGGACCTGGAAATAAGAGTCAGTGAATCTAAAAAGAAAAACATTGTCTCAATGAACCAGGTTCAACCACTCGAAACTGAGATTCTAGAACTAAAATCTAAAAATTTAAAGTTAAGACTAGGATCCAGTAAAAAGGTAGTTGATCACTCTTATGCGAAGCTAGAAGAAGACTTAGGTAAATTGAAAGATAAAATGTATGCCAAAGATGAGCAGATAAAGTATCTTATAGAAGAACTTGGCAAACTAAAACATGAATTTGATAGAACACGTAAGTGGAATAAGTCTTCTGACGCTTTAATATGGCTCCCAGAGAATCATAGTAGCAATCGGAGAGGGCTTGGTTTTGGGAGTCAATTGCGTAAATGGGATCCCAAAAGGAAGTATCTCACTCTCCCTAAAAATAAAATTTGCACCCATTGTGGGAAGATTGGCCACTCTAAATATGAGTGTTTTGCAAAAGAAAAGGCCAGTCAGAAAAATGAGAGATTCATTAAAAAGAACAATTGGCTACCAAATTGGGCCACAAAAAATTTGATTCATCCATTCTCTCATGGAAAGGGAACCAAACTAGTTTGGGTTCTTAAAACTAACCCCTGATCTCTTTTGAAGGTACAAGAGAAGGGAGGCAGCCAGTTTTGGTTTTTGGATAGTGGCTGCTCTAAGCATATGACAGGGAAAAAGGAACAATTCCTTTCACTTGAAAACCTCAAAGGAGGAAATGTCTCCTTTGGAAACGGAAAGAAAGGTGAAATAATAGGGGTCGGCAAGGTAGGTAAAGATGACACACGTTCAATTAAACATGTGTATCTGATAGATG
>ML288759.1:10127-47978 GCA_005239495.1 Nicotiana undulata
GCCTCACAAACTTTGTCTTCCTTGAACTTAATGTTAGGAAGCCCTACCACTAAGTCCTTGGAGACTAATTTGTTAAGCTGATTTAGACTAGCATGACCAAGTCTTTTGTGCTAAAGGAGGACATCACTTTCCAGCACACTTAAGCAAGTGAGTTCATTTTCTAATAGTGTGGATAGGTCTATGACATAGATGTTATTCACTCTTTTTCCCTGCAAAACAATCTTGTCAGTAAGCAAGTTAATCACAAAACATTTTGTGGAAGTGAATGCAACCAGGTTACCTCTGTCACACAATTGTGACACACTAATCGGGCTATATTTCAAGCCATCTATCAAGTACACATTCTCAATGGAACGTGTGTCATTCTTACCTACCTTACCAACCCCAATAATTTCACCTTTCTTTCCATTTCCAAAGGAGACATTTCCTCCTTTGAGGTTTTCAAGTGAAAGGAACTGTTCCTTGTTCCCTGTCATATGTTTTGAGCAGCCGCTGTCTAAGTACCAAATTTGGCTGCTTCCTCTCACTTGAACCTACAACAAGAAATCAAGGGTTAGTCTTAGGGACCCAAACTAGTTTGGGTCCTTTTCTATGAGAGAAAGGATGAATCAAGCTTTTTCTGGCCCAATTTGGTAACCAATTTTTCTTTCGTACAAAACTTTCATTTCTTTGACTGACCTGCTCTTTTGCAGTACATTCAATTTTGTAGTGGTCAGTCTTACCACAGTGGGTGCAGATTTTATTCTCCGGAAGAGTGAGATACTTGATTTTGGGATCCCATTTGGGCATTTGACTCCCAAAGCCAAGTCCCCCCTGTTACTACTATGATTTTCTTGAAGCCATGTCAAGGCATCAGAGGATTTATTCCATTTGCAAGTTTGATCTAATTCATGTTTGACTTTACCAAGTTCTTCTTTTAGTACCCTTATCTGTTCATCCTTAGTGTACATCTTATCCTTTAGTTTTCCCACATTTTCTTCTAACATGATTTGAGAATGATCAACAGTCTTTTTTCTAGTTCCTAGTTCCAGTTTTAAATTTTCAGATTTTAGCTCTAGGATCTTAGTTTTAAGTGGATGAACCTGGTTCTTCAAGGCAGTGTTTTCCTTTTCAGATTCACTTACTCTGATTTCCAGGTTCTTGCATTTTGCTTTTAACATTACACACTCTTTAGACAATTGTTCTTTTTCTTTGTTTGTTTCTTCGGAATCATCCATGAAATCAAGTAGCAAATCAGAGAGTTTTTATTTAGATAGGAACTTTATCTTGTTTTTGAGATGGGATATACTTACCTCTGGTTCTTCGAATGATTCCTCATCTGATTCACCAATTGCCATGAGTGCCTATTCTTCATTCTCACCATCTTCTGGTTCTTCATCTGAGCTTTCCCCCCAAGCAGCAACCATAGCTTTTGTTGTGGTTTTCTTGGGTTGGACCAGTTCCTTCTTCCTGTTCCTTCATTCGGATCTCTCCCTTTTCCATTCTACTTCCCACTGAGGATAGTTCTTGATGTGGTGGTCAGTCTTTTCACATTTGTAACATCCCTCGTTGGTTGGCCTTTCTGGAGCTTTTGCTTTGTTGTAGTTTCCACCTCTTGAGATGCCCTTTTTCCTTATTATGAAGTTTATGAATTCCTTAGTGATAATGGCCATCTCATCTTCCTCCAGATCTGCTCCTGTAGTGATTCTCAATGCTAAACTTATTTCCTTCTTAGGAGCATCCATTTTCATTGTCTGTCTTCTAAGTTCGTAGGCAGTGAGGTTTCCAATTAGCTCGTCCAAACTGAGGGTTGCCATGTTTTTGGATTCCTGAATAGTAGTGATTTTGCTTTCCCAGGAAATTGGTAAGACCCTTGTCAGGATCTTCTCCACCCTGTCCTCTTCAACAATGATTCTTCCAAGAGACTTGAGTTCATTTGTCAATGTTGTGAACCTCGTGTACATCTCTTGGATTGTCTCTCCTTCTTTCATAGTGAAGTTTTCATACTGGGAGTATAGTAGAGTACCTCTTGATATTTTCACTTGAGGTGTTCCTTCGTGGGTTACTTGCAAGGTATCCCAAATTTCTTTGGCAGTGGTGCAACTTTGAATCCTACTATACTCGTCTGGACCAAATCCACTAACTAGCCACTTTTTGGCCTTAGCATATTTCTCCCACTTCTTCAAATCCTCAGCAGTGCAGTCAGCTCTAGTCTTTGGCACATCTACTCCTTCAACAGTCTTCTTCATGGTGGCTAAAGGACCATCAGTGACTATGTCCCAGAGTTCATAGTCTTCTCCAATTAAGTGATCCTTCATCATGTTCTTCCAGCAGGAGTAATACTGGCCATTGAAAAGTGGTGGCCTTGCAGTTTATTGTCCTTCCCAGTTTCTAGGTGGTGCACTCATTTTGATCTTTTCCTAAGGTGTAGCCTCTTCAAGGATAACCCACTATGATACCAATTGATGTTTTATACGTCAATACCACACAAGAGGGGGTGGGTGATTTGTGTGGTGTCCAATTTTTGATTGCAGTCTTTAAAGAAGAACCAGGTTCTTCTAGGTGTTCCAACTTCTACAGTTTGCGGAAAAGTAATTGCAGAAATAAAAGAACACAACAATTTTACGTGGAAAACACCTGGCTCAAAAAGTGAAAAAACCACGACCTACTTCCCAGTAGGATTTTCCCAAACTCTTCACTATGACAATGAGCCAAACAACATTTACAAAATAAACTCTTTTGTAAACCTAAGGACTAACTCTAATCCCTTTGTGGCAAACTAGCCTCTAGCTAATTGCGACAAACTTCAAGTTAACTCTAACTTGAATACTGTGTACCTATTACAATTGCTTCTAGATAAAGCTGAAAGATACAATTTGTAATCACCTACTACAAACAACTAGACTCAAAAGACAACAGATGTAACTGGTTCTTCGAGTTGGTTCAAGTAGATTTTGAGTCGCACAAGGATTCTTCACATGAACTGCTTGCAAAATTTCTTTGGTAATTTTGCTTTTAATTCTTGTTTCACTTCTGTGTATGTGCGCAACTCTTCAGAAGGAATACTTCGACAATTTATAGAATCAGTAGTTGAGATGTTGATGTACAATTCTGATGCAACTCTTCCTTGGTGGAAGAGTTTGAGTCTATCTCAACTTCCTTGATCTTCCTTTATCTTGATTATGTCCTACCTGAATACGAAGTCCATCTCCCTATCAATTTGCAACTTTTTCGCTTAGGAGATAACCCATTAATTCAGAGATGATGTTTATCTCCTGCGCATGGACTCTTCTCGTGCCATCTAGTCTGCTTGTCTGTGTTTGCCCTGATGGGCCTGGTTCAACTGTGTTGACATTTGTCATTCTTCAAAACCATGCAGTGACTTGATTCAACAATTACCTTCACCTTCCTGATACTGATATGAAGAATCTATGATAATGTTTTACACACTCCAACGTAAATCTCAGTTTCTAACCAATTACACATCTCGAAGATTTCCAATTGTTACATATAACCTTGAACCATCAGAACTATTCTCGAGAGTCATCTACTCTACGCAATTCTCAATTAAAACTGATCAAACAGACCATACGACCTGGCCCCATCTGCACACCTACATACTAGGAAGTAATCCACACTTCGAAGCAACCAAATTACGTTTACCCATTCACCCCCAGCCCGAATATGCAATTAGTTTCGAAATACGACCCCAATTCGAGGTCAAAATTAGATTTTTACCAAATTCCCTAATTCTACCCAAACCCTCATTTTTTACCATGAAAATTCTTGATTTTTGATTGAAAAGTGATGAAAAACATTGGGTAATTGAAACTGAAGAGTTTAGAATTGTTTACCAATACTTTGGGGATGAATTTATGTGAAGCAAATGGCCTCTAGGCCTTGGTAGTTCGAAAAATATGAAGAAAAGGGTTCTGCCCGTTTTTAAAATTGATTTTATATGACTGGGCAGGCCTTCATCGCGTTCGCGATGGGTCAGGTCCAAATGGCCTTCGCGTTCGCACTAGATGGCCCACGTTCTCGGAGCTTTGACTCACAGACCATTGCGTTCGCGGTCAAACAGTCGCGTTCGCATACAACAGCTCGAGCCCCCTCCCCCAAGCCCACTAACTCTGTGCGTTCGCGTGGGCCAGAACGCGTTCGCGAAGGGTAACCCACCAGAGCTCGCGTTCGCGTCCTGAGCTCCGCGTTCGCGAAGAACAAAAATGGCCCAGTGTACTTTACTCTACGCGTTCGCGATAGAAGCAACACGAACGTGAAGAAAAAATCGACTGAGCACCACGTACAACAAAAACAACAAACTTTTCGAAGTGTAAAATATCTCGTAGCCTACCCAAAACTCACCCGAGCCCTAGGGACTCTAAACAAAACATGCACGCAAGTCTAAAAATATCATACAGACTTTCTCGTGTGATCAAATCATGAAAATAACATCTAAAACTATGAATTTAACCTCAAAACTCATCATTTTTCTCAAGAACACTTAACTTTCACTATTTCTCAACCGGACGTCCAAATCACGTCAAATCAACTCCGATTCTCACCAAATTTAACAGATAGTACTTAAATACTATAACAAATCTGTACCGGGCTCCGGAACCAAAATACGAGTCCGATACCAATGGTTTCAAACATTAATTTTTTTCTTTATTTCATTATTAATTCAACAAAATAATTTCTTTCAAAAAATGATTTCTAAGGCTTGGGACCTCGGAATTTAATTCCGGGCATACGCTCAAGTCTCATATTTTATTGCGGACCTCCCGAGATCGTCGGAACACAGATCCGGGTCTGTTTACTCAAAATATTGACCCAATCAACTAAACTAAACTTTAACTCTAAAAATTATTATTTCTTATATTTTCACATAAAAGCTTTTCGGTTTCACGCCGAACTGCGCACGCAAATTGAGGTAATTGAAATTAGTCTTTTTATGACTAATAAGCCTAGAACGGAGTCTTAATTCATAAAATGACCCTTTGGGTCATCACATATATGAAGGACCATAAGGTGGTGTAACATCTCTCTTAAAAGAAACAATTTTCGTTTCTTTTTTATCCTTCTTTTAAGGCACCTCTAACATTAATACGAAAAGTAAAAAATTCTTTCGATGGAAAGAACTATGCATTTTGTGAATCATTTAATCGTGTGGTATTGTATTTCATTTCTATCAGTTGAATGAATAATTCCAAATCATCTTATACTTAATTATAATTAAAAAAATCAGAATTAATTACAAAAAATTAAAGAGTATGTCAATTAATAATATTTATTTGAAAGAAAAAAAGAAATAGTGCAATAATTACTACTCACAAACACCTATATGAGCATATAAGATTTCTCATGTTAAGAAATTAATCGAGGCAATCTATGCAATATCAATCGTTCTTGACAAGATGAATGCCATTTTTCCATTAAAAGGTTTAATGAAATTAATATTAGTTGTTTCTCTTTTATAGTCTAAAGAAAGCTTAGTGGTGGATGGTTTCTATCGACATATTTTCAAGTCTAAATGTTTGGCTTCGGTAATTAGTGAAGTTCATAATTAACTATCAGACAATAATTATCTCTTTAGGACAGCAAAATTATTTTTGAAATTGATGATATGGAATATTTTGAAACTAATTTTAAAAAATATATTATAAAGAAATATATACACATGAAGAATTAATATATTTTTATCGCGAGTAAATTTATAAAAAGATCGTATTGCAATTTAATAATTTTACTGGCGTTGTTATAAAAAGGTTTAACTATACTTGATTTCTGATTTTCTTAGAATTTTTATGGCATTTGTCTCTTCTTGATTAGAGTAATTAATTTTGAAGTAGTGGTAATATTTAATGCAGGAATACCAACAAATATTCCCAAATGAGTTGTATGGAAGGAGGACTCTTACTATAGTACAAAACAAAGAAAGATAAATAGGACTGTAGAAGTACAAAAAGTCCAATTAGCAGTCACAGCCAAAACTCAAAATTAACACCTTTTCTCCTATTGAAATTTCTTATCAAATTGGACTTTGCAAAGTAGTAGTAGGATACTTGGTCCCAAAAACTAATCATCATAATTCATCCCATATCATATATCCACAACCCCTATTCCCTTAGCAACCATATAACAAAAGTTAAAAAAATGGAGAAGCAAAGCAACAAAGCAAACATGGTGGCATCACTTATGTCAGTGAAACAAAAATCTGGCAAAACATTTAGTCAAATAGCAGAAGAAACAGGTCTCACAAATGTGTATGTAGCTCAGCTTTTGAGACGTCAAGCTCAGCTCAAACCTGAAACTGCTCCAAAGCTGAAGGCTGCACTTCCCTTATTATCTGATGAACAACTTCATGATATGATGGAGGCACCCTTGAGGTCTTATGACCCTAATTTAATTCAAGACCCCACTGTTTACAGGTTACCCATTTCACCCATTTCTTGATTTTTTATTTTATTTTTGTGTAAAGATTTGATAATTTTATGATGGATCCTCACATTAATCCCCAACTTGTTTGGGACTGAAGCGTTGTTATTGTTGTATAAAGATTTGATTTTTATGGTTTATGATAGTTGATAGAGCTCTACCTTCCCACGGTAGGGGCAAGGTGTGTGTACAGACTGCCTTATCAGACCCCACTTGTGGGTGTTTGTTCTTGTGGTCGTTGTTGTTGTTATTGTTGTTGGTAGTTGATAGAGCTAGAGCAAAATGAGAGATAGGAAAAAACTTGAAATTCTTGTTAACTTGATTCAAGACTCAATGTTTACAGGTGGCCCACTTTACCCATTTCTTGATTTTTTATTTTATATTTGTATAAAGATTTGATCTTTGGTTGGCTGTCCGCGTAAAACTAGTCAATTTTATGAGGAATCCTCACATTAACCCCCAACTTGTTTGGGATTAAAGCGTTGTTATTGTTGTATAAAGATTTGATTTTTATGATGTGTTGTAGTTGATAGAGCTAGAGTAAGATGAGGGATAGGAAAAAACTTGAAATTCTTGTTAACTTGATTCAAGGCTCACTGTTTACCGGTGACCACTTCACCCATTCCTTGATTTTTTATTTTATTTTTGTATAAATATTTGATCTTTGGTTGGCTGCCCGCGTAAAAATAGTCAATTTTATGATGAATCCTCACATTAACCCCCAACTTGTTTGGGATTGAAGTGTTGTTATTGTTGTTGGTAGTTGATAGAGCTAGAGTAAGATGAGGGATAGGAAAAAACTTGAAATTCTTGTTAACTTGATTCAATACTCGATGTTTACAGGTGGCCCACTTTACCAATTTTTTTTTAAAATTATATAAAGATTTGATCTTTGGTTGGCTGCCCGCGTAAAAATAGTCAATTTTATGATGAATCCTCACATTAACCCCCAACTTGTTTGGGATTGAAGTGTTGTTATTGTTGTATAAAGATTTGATTTTTATGGTGTGTTGTAGTTGATAGAGCTAGAGTAAGATGAGGGATAGGAAAAAACTTGAAATTCTTGTTAACTTGATTCAATACTCAATGTTTACAGGTGGCCAACTTCGCCCATTTCTTGATTTTTGATTTTCTATAACAAAGTGATCTTTATGGTGTGTGGTTGTTGATAGAATTAGTGTAAGATGTGGGACTGGGAATACTGGGAAAATCTGATATAACCGATTCAAAGGTAAATGAGATAAACAAACTTAATTTCCTTAATAGTATTAGTAGAGTTTCCCATGAAAAAACAGAAAACACCTAATTGAAGGAAATGGCCTTATTTTTGGATTTCGAGGGTCAATTAGAATTAGAGTTTTGACGTTATACTACACTGAGTTCAATGGTATATGGTAGCTGATTGAATTAGAGTAAGATGTGGGGCTGGAAAAAGCGGAAATTACTATTAACTTGATTCGATAAACCATCATATAAAGCTATCCACTTCATTGTTTTTTGACTGTTCATTATCTGAAAAGCTTTTATCTTGCTATAGTGTAGGAAAGTTGATAGAACTAGAGGAATATGCGGCATACAGGAAATTTGAAATTCTTACGTAGAGACTGGATGAAAGTTGTAGTCCTAGTTAGAAAGTGAAAAATTCTGGTATAACATTGACATGTCCAGCGGCCAGAGACAGACCCGGAATATAACCACTGGTGCACGTGCATTTACTGCTTTGTACTCGGACTGTATGTTTTTATATATATTATATAGAGAAACTTTTTAAGATTATGAATATATATTAAGTGGTGTAATCACTGTCTTTAAACCCTGAATCTGCCTTCGCCATCATCACATAAAGTATTGTTAGTGAAGATACCGGGGCAGGGAGAACACACAGAAGAAACGGAATGTGGGAAAGCTGCTAACTTTCCATTTCGTTGTTCCAGTGAAATCATTAGTTATTAGGTAACAGCATTAGCAGTGCATAAGTGTTGGGAAGTTGTCAGCGAGACCTTTTGGGCAAAGTTTTTTGGAAAGCTTTGTGTTGTTGCATGTCAAGACTAACTTCGATTATTTTGTCTCTTCAACAGATTGAATGAAGCTGTCATGCATTTTGGTGAGAGTATCAAGGAAATTATTAACGAAGAATTTGGCGATGGCATGTAAGTCACTCCACTTTACATACTAATTAAATACTTGTGGTTATTTTACTGATTCAAAAGAAATTTGGTTATAGATACAACCTTTTCTTGTATGTGGTTCCATGCATGTGTTTAGATTCATACTCTGGAAATGCTCCCTGCCTTTAAACTTCAGGAGCGCGGATCTTGTGAACTCTTATGAATTGCCTCTGATAGTTAACTACTCTGACTTGCATAAGTTCGTCTCTGGTTTATTGCAAGTCATGTTTCATAAGAAGTCATTCAAAGATACATTAGAACTTGCACGGCGTGTTTAGAGTCAACAAGCTGCTATGCAATAATGTTTTTTGATCTCTGGAGAATGAACTAGATAACGAGAAGATTATAATCCTTTCTTCCTTATCTGCCGTCTGTTTAGCTTTAGTGCTTTTTGCTAAGGGGATAGGAATGATACCCGATTCCTTAGGTTTAAAACTACCTCCCTCTAGCACTCACCCGCCAATTTGCTTTCTTGTTCACAAACCCAAGCTCTCTAACCCTGCCTCATCCCCATTACCCTCTACCCGATTGAATGGATTACTGGTGAAAAAGAAAAAGTACATTGCAATTTCACAGCTAATTGATGAGTCAAATGTAAGAAAAGTTTTTTCTGGCTCGTCCACCTTGCGTTTATTAATCATCATATCAGATTCTGATATTATTGACTGATTTGCGCGTATATGCAGAAATCTTTTTCATTATTATAGCGGATCTTTCAAAAAAAAGACTTTATATCGAATAAAGTATATATATCGAATAAACACCCTCCACTTCCAACCAAGAGGTTGTGAGTTCAAGTCACTCCAAAGGGAGTTCTTGGAGGAAGGATGCCGAGGGTCTATTGGAAACAGCCTCTCTACCCTAGGGTAGGGGTAAGGTCTGCGTACACACTACCCTCCCCAGACCCCATTTGTGGGATTATACTGGGTTGTTGTTGTTGTTGTTGTTGTTGTTGTTTCTTGTGCTAGAACTTTAGCTCGGAAACACAAAAGTACTGTACGCACTTTTTTGAAAAGATCGGGCTCGGAATTATTGGAAGAATTCTTAACGTCGGAAGAACAAGTTCTTTCTTTGACCTTCCCACGGCCCTTAGTGTATTCTCCTTCATAATCTTATTATAATCCTATGCTCTTTATAGTGACTTGATCTTGTCTGGTGAATCAGACTACCTCTCTACATAACTAGATTGTTTATACAACTAGCATGAACAATTCATCACTGATGCATACATGTTGTGTCTAAACAGTGCGAGATTGTAAATGGCTAGCAATTTATAAAAGATAAACAAGAGCAGAGGCTATTATGAGCCATGGCCACATTTCGAAGAGAGGAGCTAAAAGAAATTCTATTGCCTTTTTCTGTTTAGTTTGATAGCATGCATCTTAAAGAACTAACCATTAACACACTCTTTATTTGGCCGGATTCACTTATCTTGTTTTACCATCTTTAATTCTGAGTCTTTGACATACTTTGTCTAGTTTCTATTAGTTAAATGGGAAACTATTATCGGCCTCCTATGAAAAGCTTCTCAGTGTGCAGAATACTGCGCATAACCTCATCCAAGTGCTCCCAGAAGCGCCTTTTGACCTCCTCGTCCAGGCTCACTTCACGTTTAAAGTAAAAAACTCCACAACTAAATGCTCATCAGCCTGTCGTTCACCCTCTTAACGTCCACCACTAGATCTCGGAGATCCCTATCAACCAAGATATTTATCCTGTTCTTGCCCTCCACGCGTCCGGAGTACCATAGTTTAAATCCTTCTATATCCTGTGCCTTTCCTTCCTTGCTTTCCTCTTCTTCTTCTTGCCCTTCCTGAGCTGAGGGTCTATTGGAAACAGCCTCTCTACCTGCATTAGGTAAGGGTAAGGTCTGCGTACATACTACCCTCCCCAGACCCCACATGTTGGGATCAAACTGGGTTTGTTGTTGTTGTTGGAAACTATTATCGGGCTGTGAAGTGTTGTATTGCTCTAGGAGTGTATTCATTCTTTAGCTCTAATAATTTTCTTAGATCATGCCCTAGTGATGCTGATCTCAATTCTTTGGTTCTAAATTCTTTGGATAAGGAGCTCTATGTGTGTGTTCCATGCAATTTTATGTTACTGTTAATTGTTGAACACATGCACGGGCACTTTCACTGGGCTTCCTGCACATGATATACTTGTATTTATTTGATACGTGAGATATCTAACTTTCGACTCTTTATGTTTAGCATGTCAGCTATAGACTTTTTCTGCTCAGTTGACAAAGTCAAAGGTGTGGATGGGAAGGATCGTGTTGTTGTGACTTTTGACGGAAAGTATCTGCCACACACTGAGCAGGTAAGTTTCCGTTTACATTTCATAATTGTATCATTTGTTTCTCCAAATTATTGTCTACAGAAACGACCAATCACTAGGCCCTTCTCGTTCCTGCCCTAGTCACTTCCCACCCACAAAGTGCGAAAGAATAGAAGATTCATCTTATGTAGAGATCTTGATTTTTTGTTTGTTTGATCTGATTATAAAGGCTCCTGGACCTGTATTTTCTCTATGAGCCAGCACTACAGAGTGGTGCATGATTTCAGCGCTGAGTATCTGATCCAATTGTGCTTTAGATAACTAATCAGAGAGCTCGTCGCTGCAGCAATCAATAGAATAAAATGCGTTCCTCGCATCTTTTTCTCCTAGTTGTAGCCATATTGTGTTCTATCTGAGCTTTTGTACCGTTTCAAAGAACCTTTCCATGTTGCAAATTCCAGGAAGTTACATACCTGAAATCATATGGATATTCAAGTTCAAATGTGGTGTAATACCTTCACATAAATGAGATAACATCAGTGATTTGCAACTGCCAAAACAAATTTCCTATCAACTGATCTTTGCAAAACACAGGTCTAAGTTTCATGGTTATACTCAAATGTTCATAGAAAGGCAAGGTGTGCTGTGTAATATCGTAGGACTGAAGGGACTGTCTGTTTAAACAACTGGTGGAATGTGATAATTAAGGTGTAGAGTCAATTCTTAAAAAAAGAAAAGGGAGTCCGGTGCAATAAGCTCCCGCCCTAGGGATAAGAGACATAGGGCTAAAGAGAGCCAAAAAAGGATCTTTTGTGTATAATCCTGCATAATCTCGAATGTTATCAGTTCCGTAGTTTGAGGTGAACTAGCACTAGTTTGATGTCAACCTTTAGCTATGCGTAAGGTCCGGGGAAAGGCCGGACCACAAGGGTCTACTTTATGCAGTCTTACCTTACATTTCTGCGTTGTTTCCACGGCTCGAACCCGTGACCTCCTGGTCATATGGCAACAACTTTACCATACGCTAAGGCTCTCCTTCTGAATATGTCTATATACAATGTGTAGCTCTGAGATCATCTGAACAGATTTTGTGTCTGATCAAGTCACTGCCGAACACAATTACATCAACGCTGCTTGATTCCATACTTTGGTTCTATAGCACAATGTCTGTGATCTTATCTGCTGACACTTTTTTCTTTTCTTTGCAGAAATCTGAGCATATGGTGTCAAGGTTAATGCGGAAGGAATAAGCGCAGTTAGTATCAAGCTGTTGATCTTTTCCACCAATAAATTGATCATCTACTTGTACTGAATTTCTTTTCTTTTCTACTCGTCTATGTTCTCATCTTGGCTGAATAATGGTCACTCGTGCTAGTCGAGTTTTGAATTGCCAAATGCAAATATATGGTATTTATATGTATGTATTTGAGTTGCCAGATGCCTCTCTACCTTACCAGGTAGGGTAAAAAGTCTGCGTACACACTATCCTTTCCAGACTCTACTTGCGAGATTAGACTGGGTCTGTTGTTGTTCGGGTTGCCATATATTATGTTCAACATGTATATGTGTATGATGAATGAAAAAATCAATGCACTGTTTTTTATTTATCTATTTAGATCTAAAAGACTCCTCTACTTTTTTCTTCTTGTTTTTTTCTCCTTCCTTTTTGCACAAAGTGATGTTTCTTTAAATAGACTTGGCGAGGTTCTTGAATTATAGAGCCAACGCAATTTTTAAAAACATAACTAATAGAGAGAAAAAATAGACTCTCTATATAACTAAACGTGCAAGATTAATATGAGTCTGAATAATTATATCATCTAAGTTCTACTTCATAAAATCAATCATATATAGATTATACTTATCCTATTATCAACGTGAAATTCGTTTGATTTTTTTAACTTTAAAAATAGTTTTTAAAATGGATAAAATTATCATAAATTACAGAAATTTTTAAAACTATTGATGGGGAATTTGGAGATGAAAACTTTAATAATAGACAAGTTGAGATTTAAAAGGAAAAAAAATATAGGAATACAGCCTCTGCCCCCTCCCCCCCCCACACACACGAACATTATATGTATACTGTCAGAACGGGCTTGCCCTTCTTATGACTAATCGAGGTTGAATCATGATGGGCCACGGTTCGGCCTTGTGTTATATCGAGCCTAAGTACGAAGTTAGATTGTTGAACCCTCAATTTAGAGACTGACCAAAGACGAGACCAAACAAGATTGAGGCCAAACAGAACGGACATCAACCGAGACCGATGAAAGTTTACCTAGTCAAGTAACGGTAAGCCGAAATATCCGTAATCAAGCAAAGTTCACGACGAAAATCTCGGCACGTATCAAGATGAGGCCGACTAATTAGCCAATCATGAGATTTCTTACTGTATTTAGAGTTGTACAATAAGTAGGACTCCCCTACTATATAAAGGGGGTCTAATCATTCGTAAAGGCATCATATTCACGTAATACAAAGCAATATACTACTCTTTTCTCTAAGCTCTCAATACTATGTTACTTTGTTCATATCTCATTTTGCTCATTCATTTGGTTCGAGGGTGACTTATCTCGAGGGCCAAAGTTGCGCCTCTCATTTGGTTTGCTTTATTTTTCCTTACTGTCAATTTCAATATTAATTTACATATTTTCTCAATTTGTGCCAAGTGAAATCACGTGTCCTTAAAATACATATAAATTTAATTGTTATCTGTTCTCAGGGTAAATGGTATATTGACCGATGATTTTCAATATATTGATGGATGGTCAAGGATTCTATACTGGTAGTTTCTTCCCCTATTGATATACATAAATGATCAATATTCCTCATTTTTACGAACTAATTACACTTTATTTATGATAATTTGGATATAATTTTGAATATAATATTTATATGATTTTTAAAACCTTTTAAATCATTTAGACAACGTAATAGTAGTAGTGGTAGTAGCAGCAGCAGCAATTAAATTACTAATAACATGACATGATTGTTACACTTTTATTATTTATGTGTTATTCATCTGCAGTTTCTATTAGTAACAACATGAGCAAAAATAATATTATATCAAACTCAGCTGAAGAAGCATTGTCCGAAGTTATTAGGGCTGGAGAAATAATCTAAAAACTTTGTCGTGCTTTATTTGTTAGAATTTTTATAGAAATGTAATGTAACGACATATTTAACGTCAAAAACATATTTGTATATCAACATAGAACCGTGGACAGTTATTATTTTTTTTTTAAATGTTATTTAAAAAATTTCCAACATATAATTTATAAATATTTTATATTAAAAAATATGCACAAATAAATTTTGCAAAATCGATTTAACGTGAAAGCTTTAATTTAAATATCATATATTCATCATCCATAACATATTCATATCAAAAAGTTTTATAAATAAAATTTTATCAATCCGATCTAACGTAAGGGTTCTAACATAAATGTCAAAGATCTTATATGTTAAACTTTCTATATATACTATATTAATATAAGAAAATTTCGTAAAAATTGCATGGGGCGCCCTATTTGGTCGCCTCTTTTTAACCTGTAGCCACTTTGTTTTTCTGTGTGCACCCGCGCCTGTTTTTTTGTTAAAACCTTTTTAAAAAGATAATTTTGCCCTTTTTTTATTAAAAGACTACTTTCTCTGATGCATACAACTTCTTCCAAATCCTAAGAGAAGGAAGAATTCCATTTCTCCTAGTGTTATGAGTGACACCAGTGATATCCCCAACTTCAAGTTATGTTCATTTTCGCTGGGTAGTACAGAAGGAACTAGTTCAGAAGGTAATTTTGTTGTTGTTGTTATTGGGGAAGAGAGACAACAACATCGTGAACAGTAGGGAGTTGGTCAAGTATGTGCCACCATGACCGTTGATTCATCCCCTGATTCTGAACCGCAGCAGTTAGATATGACGGAACAGCATGGAGTTGGTCAAGTATGTGCCACCATGGCTGTGGATTTATCCCCTATTGCTGAACCGCAACAATTAGTTGTGACGGAACAGCAGGAAGAGCAAGCAAAAAGAAAACCAGATAAAAAAGGAAAAATGATTCGTATGGAGAGTATTTGGTTGAAATCTCCTTACGTTGTTCCTAAACAAAAGCGAAGGGGGCAAGATTGAAAAGAAGGAAAGACTACACGAAGGTGTCCCTTCCATTATGTTAATCAAGATAGTGGATTGATGGAAAGATTTACCGACTGGTTGAAGACGGATGCCAGTGAATATAATTCCAAGCTATTCAGATTAGCTGAAATTGATATTCCAAGTTATTCTTTACCGAGCTTGTGGATCATAAATCTGATCTTTCGGATGAAATAAGTTATTAAGTTTGTTTTTTGAATTGGTTTTCAACTGTATTTCCCAAAACCTCAGCTTATTTTTATAGTAAAGTTTTTGTACTGTAATTTGGTAAACTTCAACTTATTTTTATAGTAAAACTGCTGAAGTTGTTTAGCTTATTTTCTAAAACTTCAGTCTAAAGTTGCTGAAGTTTTTGACATGCAGTCTCTAATTTTTTTTTCTAAACTTTTAAATCAAACATGCTGTAGTTTTTTAGATTATTTCCTAACACTTCAAACTGAATATGCTTAAGTTTTTGTCATGCAGTTTGTAGTTTTGTAATGCGTTTTTTCTAAATTTCATACTTATATGCTTAAGTTTTTGTCATGCAGTTTGTAGTTTTTAATGCGTTTTTTCTAAATTTCATACTTATGCAGGCTGAAGTTTTTTATTTCACATATTTTCTTTTGTTGTTGTTGTTCAATTTCAGCATATTGAAGTGGGCGTATATTTCTTTCGCAAAAAATATTGCTATCACCTTCCAAGTTATCCAAAATCAAGATGTGCAGTAACAAATTTACTTTTTAATCAGTATATGACTAAGCTGAGTAGTGTTCATCCTACAGATGAAGAGAAGGAGAAAAATTTAAAAAGGAAGGAAAAGAGAATGGAGGAGAAAAAAAAATGAAAGCGAAAATGAACAAATCAAAGAGAAATAGGATATCCAAAAATAGGAACGTGAGGCTTCTAAAGAAGAAGACGAGGTGGAGATTGAGGAACTTACCGAGTTTACTTGGTATGCTGATGAATCAACTGGTGAAAAGGTGGCCAACTACGTAAGAGACATTGACCTTTCATGTGGTATCACATGGGCATCTGCCGAAAAAGTATCCTTTCCAGTTCGACTTAAGCCAACGGGGAAGCAGACATCAACGCACTACTTTTTTGGGATTCTGCACTTTAAAGATAAAACTATATATGTGTATGATTCCTTGAGAAATACAGAATATGACAGTGCGGTTAAACATGTCAAAACTTATGCCCGGTTGATCCCAAACTGTCTCAAATGCTTGAACTTTGACACACACAATAAAAGTTGGGCAGAAAATCCTGTGGAAAAATTCAAAATTAAGTGAATGAAGACACCCCTACAGGATAACAAGTACATGTTTGGCATATGTTTTATGATGCATCTTATGTTTATTATTTTTTCTTCTTGTGTTAACTATTCTTCAATTCTTTTTCATGTTTTTCTATAGTGTTGATTGTGGTATATTTGCTCTATGTTAATTGATATGCGGTTGAAGCTAGAAGATATCTTCCATTTCGATCAAAATCAAGCGGTGACATTCAAGAGAGAATTGGTTGCAACTGTGAGCTCATGGAATGTGGAAATAAGATACCAGTTATGAAACTCCAGAAGAGAAAGTAGGACATGACTATGGAGAATATGAAGAGACTCTGTGTGAATTATTTGAATAGAGAATAACTTGTAAATGAAAAATATTTTTTCTTTTTTTTTTTCAAGGATGTAAGTGAAAACAAATACGTTTGGCTCTTTTATAATGAATTTTAAGTATATTTTGTTGAAATTTAGCATGTTAAACTTCAACATGAAGTAAATAACTTTTGCTTTTTAGGCTGAAGTTTTGGTTAAAACTCATAACAAAAGTGTCGACTGTAGGACAAAAACTTCAGCTTATTTAGTGCTGAAATTTTTACAAATGAACTAAATAACTTCAGCATCTTCTGCTGAAGTTTTTCAAAAAGCTAATGACGACAAAACTAATGAATCCAGGACAAAATTTCAGTTTATTTAGTACTGAAGGTTTTACAAATAAACTAAACAGGTTTAACATCTTCTGCTGAAGTTTTTGAAAAAGCTTTTATGATAAACTATTGAATCCAGGACAAAACTTCAGCTTGTTGTGTGTTGAAGTTTTTACAACTAAACTAAATAACTTCAGCATCTTCTGCTGAAGTTTTTGAAAAATCTAATGAATCCAGGACAAAACTCCAACTTGTTGTGTGCTAAAGATTTTACAACTTAACTAAATAACTTCAACATCTTCTGCTGAAATTTTAAAAAAAGCTGTATTTTTTTAACTTGATACTTATCTTTTTTGCATTTTACTAGCTACTTTTTGTCTTCTGTCACCTACTTCATCTTACATTTAAATTTGTCACCTACTTGTTTTTACTATAGAAAAACTGTTTCTTTTTGCATTTACCGCCTACTTGTTTTACCACCTACTTATCTTGTAACATTCAATTTCTCTTAACGTAAAACAGTAAACATACTTGAAAAGTTACTTTTACATTAATAGATGTTAAATTGTTTAGGTGCACTCTTTGGCTAAATAAACAGTCTCTTTACTTATTGAGTGCAAAACTTCAGCTTATTGAGTGATGAAGTTTTTACAGATAAACCAAATAACTTCAGCATCTTCTGCTGAAGTTTTTGAAAAAGCTGTATTTTCTTAACTTGATACTTATCTTTATTGCATTTACTAGCTACTTTTTGTCTTTTGTCACCTACTTCATCTTATATTTAAATTTGTCATCTACTTGTTTTTACTATAGAAAAACTGATTCTTTTTGCATTTACCACCTACTTATCTTGTAACATTCAATTTCTCTGAACGTAAAATAGTAAACAGACCTGAAAAGTTACTTTTATATTAATAGATGTTAAATTGATTAGGTGCACTCTTTGGCTATATAAATGTCACGACCCCAATCCTAAATTGGTTGTGATGGCGTTTATCATGGTACTAGGCTAGCCAATCTAACGAGAATAACATATAAGACTTTCCGTTTAAAACATAAGTTATCTCATATCCCATTAAAATTCTATTTTTAAGCATTTCCAAACAATAAAAGTAACGAAAAGTTTAAACACAACCACAACATCTGGAGTCAACCGTCATGAGCATTTACAAAACGTTACAATGTACTACTATTTCATTACTACAACCTATTCTAGGAATAGATATAAATGAAAGGATAAGAAGGAAAGAGGGCATGCTGCGGACGCCGAACAGCTACCTCAAAATCCTGAACCAGCTCCAAGAGAATGCGTAATAGTTAGCACTCAGACCCAGCACCTGAATCTGCACACAAGATGCAGGGAGTAACGTGAGTACGCCAACTCAGTAAGTAACAATCATAATTAAAGACTTGAGTGTAGTGACGAGCATATATAAATCAGGAAAATCATGAGATAAACAGCAATACAATAATTACAGCAAGTCGGGAGTCTATTCTCCGAATATTTTCATAACAGTTCCGAGTTTCCCTTTAAAGACTCGTATAAAACATTTGTTCAAAACTTTCATTAGAGGCTCAGTGTAAAGAAAAGTGAAAGTAGAAATTTCATAAAAATGTCAGCCCCTCGGGCACAGTGTCACTCGCACTTAAAGTCTCTCGGGCAAGCCTCTCATCACTCGTGACTCTACTATCATAAGTCAATGTTCACACTCAGCAATCTCACTCAACAGGTACCATATATGTGTATAACCGTTGCGGCGTGCAGCCCGATCCATAGAATATCTGTTGCGGCATGTAGCCCGATCCGAATAACAGTGGACTGCGCTTATTGGGGTGTACAGACTCCCGGAGGGGCTCCTACAGCCCAAGCGCTATATCGTTGTGGCGTGCAGCCTGATCCAATATACCTCGCTGCGGCGTGCAGTCCAATCCATATATAAATATATAAAGATGCAGTGTGCAGCCCGATCCATCACTATCCTCACAATCCGGCCCTCGGCCTCACTCAGTCATCGTCCTTACAAGCCACTCGGGCAACTCGGTATAAATCACAGTGACTTAGCCCAAAAATATCTTCCATTATTTAAAACATGATGATAACAGGAGTAAATAGTGAACAAATATAAATCATGACTAAGATTATATTTTCTATTAAAATAGTGTGAGAACAGTAGTAGAATACCCCTAAGGGTCCAAACAGGTCGGCACAAGGCCCCAAATATAGCGTACAACCCAAAATATAGTACCAATCTCTAAAATACGGGACATCATATGATTTCAAATCAAATACGCGGCTTAATAGTCGCTACGGGATGGATCAAGTCACAATCTCTATCGGTGCACGCCCACACGCTCGTCACCTAGCATGTGTGTCACCTCATTTATTAGAACAATACGAAATACCAAGGTTTCATACCCTCAGGTCTAGATTTACAATCGTTACCTACCTCAACCAGCCAAAATACTAGTCTGCGATGCCTTGCCTCTCAAATCGGCCCCCAATTGCTCTAAATCTAACCAAAACCAGATTAACATCATCAATATATGCCAAATGAACAAAGCCCACTCGAAAATTATCAAATTTAACCAAAAATCCCGAAATTGGCCAAACCCGACCCCCGGGCCCACGTCTCGGATTTCGATAAAAAATCACAACACTAGAACCCTTACGCTCTCTCGAGTTCATACATATAAAATACATCAAAATCCAACCACAAACGACCCCTCAATTCCTCAATTTAAGTCTCCAAGTTCTCAAGCCCTAAACCCCCAAATTTAGTCACTATTTTCCATAAATTTCACCTCTAATCAGTCAAATAACACCATAGAAATGAGTTTTAGGTCCAAAAATCTTACCTCCACGAAGTTCCCTTGATTTCCCTCTTCAAATCGCTCCCTCAAGCTCCAACCCGTATGAAAACTTTGATGAAATAAACCAAAATTCGCGAAGGTTTCTATTTATACGATCTGCCTAGTGAAACCGCACATGCGGTCCCAGGTGCGCTTTTGCGGAATTTCACTTAAGGGCCCCTTTCCGCTTCTGCGCTCGTCCAGCCCGCAGGTGCGGTAATTCTTCCGCTTCTGCGACTTAACCGACCACAGCCTATTTTTGCACCTGCGGTGATCGCACCTACGGCCACATCTCCGCATCTCCGGAATCACAGAACAATTCACACCAGCAATACTCTAAGGCTAAAAACTCCTCCGTCAACCATCTGAACTCATCCCGAGGCCCTCGGAACTTCAACCAAAAGTATCAACAAGTTATAAATGATCACCCGAACCTAGTCGAACCCTCGGAACACCCAAAATAACATCGAAACACCAAATCAACCCATGATTCAAGCCTAAGGATTTTCAAACTTCCGAAACTCACCAACGATGCCGAAACTAACCAAACCTCATCCGAATGACCTGAAAATTCGCACACACATCTAAAATGATACTACAAACCTGCTCCAACTTCTGGAATTCCATTCCGACCCCGATAGCTAATTTTCCACTGCCGACCGGAAATTGCCAAAAAACTCAATTTCGCCAATTCAAGCCTAAATCTACTCCGGGCCTCAAAACCACATTACGAACACACCCCTAAGTCCCAAATCACCTAACGAAACTATTCGAGCCCTAAAATCCACATTCAGAGGTCGTTTACCTATAAGTCAACTCTCGGTTGACTTTTCCAACTATTAAGCCAACTTAAGAGACTAAGTGTCTCGTTTCTCACCACGACCACTCCGAACCCGAACCAACCAACCCAACACAACATAATTAGTCTAAGCAACACATGATAAAGCAGAAACAGAAAAAACGGGGCTAATCTCACGGAACGACCGGGCGGGTCGTTACAATAAACAATCTCTTCACTTGAAAATTTCATAGTCATCCACAGACTTCTATCATATTTCTTTAATTTATATTCAAAGAAACACAAGAAAGTGTTGGAAAATACATGCTTATTGGGTGTAACAGGAAATTCGCGGGGAAGCAAATAATGAAGGAAAAGTCCAAATACTTCATGTGTGAAGGAGAGTGGCCACAGTTTGTGGTGCATGACAAACTCGAGCTCTGGGATATTTTGTGATGCACCACAAACTGTGGCCAATCTCCTTCGCACATGAAGTTTTTGGACTTCTCCTTCATTATATTTTCTTCCCACGAATTCCTAGCAGCACACCATTTAAGCATGTATTTGCCAACATTTTCTTGTTTTGTCTTATGAAAGAAGACGACAGTTCCTACAAAAAATCTTCGAGATCATGGAAAGTGGAAACGAGATAGAAATTATGAAACTCCAGAAGAGAAACTAGGACATGACTATGGAGAATATGAAGAGACTCTGTGTGAATTTTTTGAATAGAGAATAACTTGTAAATGAAAACAAATTCTTTCAAGGATGTAAGTGAAAACAAAATTGGATTTTGTGAATATACATTAATTTGTGTGAATTATGTGATCTTTGTCTTTTAAATTTTTGTTCTATTCGCATTATCAAATATGTTTGTCTATTTTATTTTTTACTGAAGTTTTGGTTAAAACTCGTAACAAAAGTATCGACTGTAGGACAAAAACTTCAGCATATTTAGTGCCGAAGGTTTTACAAATAATCTAAATAACTTCAGCATCTGCTGAAGTTTATGAAAAAGCTGTATGGCGACAAAACTTTTGAATCCAGGACAAAACTTCAGCATATTGAGTGCCGGAGTTTTTATAAATGAACTAAATAACTTCAGCATCTTCTGCTGAAGTTTTTGAAAAATCTAATGACGACAAAACTAATGAATCCAGGACAAAACTTCAGCATATTTAGTGCTGAAGTTTTTACAAATGAACTAAATAACTTCAGCATCTTCTGCTGAATTTTTTCAAAAAGCTAATGACGACAAAACTAATGAATCTAGGACAAAGCTTCAGCTTATTGAGTGCTAATGTTTTTACAAATGAACTAAATAACCTCAACATTTTATGGTGAAATTTCTGAAAATGCTCATGACGACAAAACTATTGAATCCAGGACAAAACTTCAGCATAGTGAGTGTCGAAGTCTTTACAAATGAACTAAATAACTTCAGCATCTTCTGCTGAAGTTTTCAAAAATCTAATGACGACAAAACTAATGAATCCAGGACAAAGCTTCAGCTTATTGAGTGCTGAAGTTTTTACAAGTGAACTAAATAACTTCAGCATCTTCTGCTGAAGTTTTTGAAAAAGCTCATGACGACAAAACTATAGAATCCAGGACAAAACTTCAGCATATTGAGTGCTGATGTTATTACAAATGAACTAAATAACTTCAGCATCTCTGCTGAAGTTTTTCAAAAAGCTAATGATGACAAAACTAATGAATTTAGTACAAAACTTCAGTTTATTGAGTGCTGAAGTTTTTACAAATGAACTAAATAACTGCAGCATCTTCTGGTGAAGTTTTTCAAAAAGCTAATGACGACAAAACTTCAGCATATTTTGATATTTTTTTTAACTTGATACTTATCTTTTTCGCATTTACTAGCTACTTTTTGTTTTTTATCGCCTACTTCATCTTACATTTACATTGATTATTTGAAAATTTCTCAGGCTGAAGTTATTTTTTCACTATAGAAAAACTGTGGACAGGCTGAAGTAACATTTCTTTTTGGATTTATCACCTACTTATCTTGTTACATTGAATTTCTCTGAACGTAAAATAGTAAAACAGACCTGAAAAGTTACTTTTACATTTATAGATACTAAATTGATTAGGTGCACTCTTTGGCTATATTATCAATCTCTTGTCACGACCCCAAATCAAAATGGGTCGTGATGGTGCATATCGTGAAACTAGGCTAGCCTTCTAACACAATAAAATCAATATATTTGTTTAACATAAATATTTTCTCATATGCTAATAAAGATTTACTTTCAAGACTAGGTCAACAAGAATAACAACCAAAACGAGCAATCTAAACCGCCCCAAGACCTCGGGAGTCAACTGTCATGAGCATCTAATACAGTAAATACAAAGTATCAAAATGTAACTTTGCCACTAATACAGATCCAAAACATCAAAAGTCTAGGAATAGGAAAGGAAAAAAGGTCAGCTGTGGATGTTGAGCAGCTACCTCGATCCCTGATCAACTCCGAAGCACACGAGAGGTCAACTAGCGAGCTGGTCCGGTACCTGGATTTACACACAGAGGTGCAGGGAATAACGTGAGTACGCCAACTCAGTAAGTAACCAAAGTAACTAAAAACTTGAGTGTAGTGACGAGCATTTATAAATCATAGTTTCATAAAAACAGTAGTTCAACTTTTATTAGAAGGCTCAATATAAAGAAGAGTGGGAAAAACAATAAAATTCACAATGTAACAGCCTTTCAAACACATTATCACTCATAACATGGTATCTCAGTCACTCGTGACTCCACTATCTGTATTCCATGCTCACACTAAACACTCTCACTCAACAAGTACCAAATATTAACTCAACTGCTGCGGCGTGCAGTCCGATCCATCAAAAATATATTGCGGCGTGCATCCCGATTTGTATAACATATGTTGCGGCGCGCAGCCCTATCCAATATATATATAGTCGACTGTGCTCACTGGGGGTGTACAGACTCCGGAGGGGCTCCTACAGCCCAAGCACTATGTTGCTGCGGCGTGCAGTCTGATCCAATATACATATGTTGCGGCGTGACTCTGCTTCTTTTCATTCTTCTTCCCCAAAATGTTATAACAAATATACCTACAAAAACGCTATTTCACACCCAATTCAAGTCAAACTTTTCGTCTTAAATCTCGATATAACAGCAATCAAACACAAAAATTAAATTATATTTTTGCTGCGTTAGTGTGATTTGCGATTTTCATCCTTTTTTAGCTGCAATTTGTGATTCATGTATTTTTTTTTTGATGGAGCTTTATTCCGTATAAATTCATAGTGGAGAATGGGTGGCAATAAATTTCAATTTTGTTAGTGATTGTGTACTTATCAAGTCTCATTCAACAATTTAGTTGAAGCAATTTTGACCCATATTAAAGTTGATTTCGAGTTAAATACATTAGAAATTAAGTTTCTTCCAAATGATGGTTTTCCGCCTATCATAATTTATAATGATAATGGTGTTCGGTATATATTGAATTAAGAAAAAATTGAACTTCACCAAGTACCCGTTGTATGTGACCGTGAAGGAAACTCATGATAATTATTTGGTTGCTACAAGTTCCAAGTGTATAGATAAAGACAAATGTGTAGATGATATTGAAGATGCATCTACGATTGATAGTATTGAGAATATACTTGATATTGAAGTTATTGAAAATGCCGATTATGGTATAATAGATAATATGTTAAACGAAGTGGTTGAGGAGGATAAGATTTATAAAATAAGTACATAGTTGTTAGTGTGATGAAAAACTTAGATGTGCGCGAGAAGTTAGAGTCACAGATATGGATGCACCTATCTATGAACGTAAAAAAACTTAAAATCCAGTGGCTCAATTTAGCTCTTCCACGCTTGACATAAATCAGGAATAACACGTGGGCAATGGTGTGCCACTTTACATATACATCACAGTAAAAGTCTCTAACGTACTCTTTTATTTTCTGCTCTTCAGGAATCGCGGAAGGATTAAAATCTTTATAAAGTGTATTGACCTTGTTACCGATGCAAAGTCGGTTGTAGTAAACCTTTGACAATATTATGCCCATATTTGTCCTTCTTCCTCGAATAGTAAAAGATGACATCCAAGTACTGAGACCAGAAAAATAAAACTAAAACAACAATCACCACTTAATGATCAAAGTACTACAAAGCACTCAATACATGAAGCATATTTTTTAATATACAAATTTATACAATAATATACAAAGTTATACATATTTATACAAGTTTAAAACAAACTTGTACAATGTTATACAATGATTATACAAGTTATATGTGCACACTGGAAGATCTCAAACAGTAAAGATATGCAATAGAAAAAAATATTATGACAAAAAATTATTAAATACCATATCAATCAAAGTTCGACCACAATATGCAAGCGAGTGAAACCAATCCTTTGTGGTCACATGACACGAGGCAAAAATAAGGCTTTCGCTAGGTCATTTACTTTATCGGAATGAATCATTTTGGCACTTCAAATCATGAAAAAGGAAAAGTAAACAGGACATTTATGTAAGTGTAAAATCAGAACATGAAAGCTTAAAGAAAGTGAAGCTACCTTGACCTCGTATCCATCACATGATCAACAAATGCGCAAAACTCTTTGCCCAAAGGAGACAAGGGATCAAAATCATCAATATCGATCATAAAAGGATGATCGATATAAAAAATGAGCTTGTGCGTCGATCTTGATGCCCCCAAATCAGAAACTGACAAATACGAAGATTTGACATATATTTTCTAGTATTTTATCCCGAACCAACTGTTCAGGAGTGATGCAATTCTCTTCTAGTTCTATGATTGGTGGTCTATGAAGCACAATTTGTGAAATCTTTAGCGCATTCGATTCTTCATCAGTAATGTTATCTCAAAATGTATCGCCCTTGTCATCACCTGCAACCCCTTAGACAGAGAAAAACCAATAATAAAAAGCTTTCGAAATGAATAAACCCTTATATGTACGGTAACCCTCTCTTCAGCTACTGGTGGACTGTTGCACAGAAAGGGCGACATAAGCAACCTTTCTTAGCGCGCCAACCAATCGGTGGAGCCGGCCTCCCCTCCGTGACCCTTGCCCGCACCCTCAAACAAAAAAAAATGCAACACAAATACCAGGATCACTACCATCAGTAACTCCCTCAATTTCCTTGACACCTATATTTGTTTGGCCTAGTGTGTTTTTTTATTGCACATGCTCGACAAAGGTAGGAACATCAACATATTGATAGTCGTCATCATGGTCGCCAACACCAGATGTATTGTCATAAGATATGCAGTGACGAATGTAATAAAAAAAATAATAGAAAAAATATTTAGAGATGACATAATTGTTGAGTGTTGTAATTTTATCAATAAACAATACCTTAGAATCAAGAAACTCATCCCTCGTTTGCTTGGTTTCCTTAATATTCAAAAAACCAAACATGTTTTAAAGGAAGAAACTACATACTTGTTGAGTGTCGTAACTGCATTGTTAGGTACAAAAAAAATTAAAACAAAAATAAAACCAACAACCATGTGTATAACCAACCATGTTTTTCCCTAATCATACCTCTGATATTGACCACTTTCAATAATATCAAAATTATCTTTGTTGATACCATGATTATTGGCATTTGAGAATATGAAATGATGTACAAATTGTTAGGATCGAAATAATCATGTGTCATGGAGAAGCTAGTAAAGCAACACTTTTTTTGGTAATTAACTTTCATTTGTATTTATCACCAAAGATGAAAACTGTACAACTCCATAGTCAAGCTAACTCAGCTGACTATCTCAAAAAGAAGCTAAACTGACACATACCTAATTACATATATCCCTATTATATCTACTATGTTCCTATAAAAAATATTGTATATAACTCTTAGCTCGAGCAGCTACTCTAATATAGCAAATATATGTTATCTCTCTTTCCAAAACATCACTGCCTCGATATCTTTGCTCAAGTTTACATGTGTTCCTTTCAATCCATATTGGATATGAGGTTTCAGCATAGATCATTCTGAATATGCTAGCCTTGTTGGACTTCCCTTTTCCTTGCTTGATGATTCACTGAAGATGTTGATCCCAGCATGAGGTTATCATTTAGCCTCTCTGAATCCATTTTATAACTTTCTTTCACAATTCTATTTCATATGAACATTGCACAAACATGTGCTCCCTTGTTTCAACCTGACCTTGGCACATAACACAGTGAGGAGTGACACTTAATCCCTAGTTGGCTAGCTTGTCCTTAGTAGGTAGTCGTCCATGCAATAGCAGCCACATAGTGAAGACTGCCTTTGGTCGAGCAGAATTCTGAAAGACTAGGCTTCTCCAGCTCACTCTTGGCAATTCTCCTAACAGTTGTAGGTATATTTGCCTAATACTACTGGTATTGTGATCACTGGAGTTCTGAGTCTGCAACATGGTAACTCTTGATCCAATTATTCTTCTCACCATCCCACTTGCTTGTTGTGGGATTGGCATATGTTGTAGCTATTGTTGTTTGATGTAGTAGACATTAATCAACCTTATCCATAACTTGTCCTGCTTGTGAGCTAAATCCCAGCATGTTTGAGAAATTGCTTCTTTGTTCCACAGAGGGAGATTTATAAGGTTAAGACCACCAACCGACTTAGGAGTACACATCTTATCCCATGCCACTAATGCCTTCCTAGTTATAGTATTAGTTCCTTGCCAAATGTAGCTTCTGCAGAGTGCCTCAATCATTTTCAAAACCTTAGTAGGCAATATGAACAGTTGAGCCCAATAGGCTTGAATACCAAATATAACAGATTGCACCTACTGCACACGACCAACATATGATAGCTCTTTAGCAGTCCATGAGGAGATCTTGTTGTGATCTTTTCAATCAAAGGTTGCCATTGTATGGGAGCTATTTTCTTTGTATATAGAGGAATTACTAGGTACTTGAAAGGCAAGAAACCTTGTTCAAATCCCAGGTGATCCAAAATCTGCTTCTTCACATCTTGTTTCACTCCACCAAAATACACTGACCTTTTACCCAAATTAGCCTTCAACCCTGATGCTTCGGAGAACTGAGAGAAGTACTTGTATAATGTAACCGCTAATGAAAGATTACCTTTGGTAAACAACAATAGATCATCGAAAAAACTCATATGGGTTATATCCAACTTCGTACACCTGGGTGGTGCTGAAATATAGGCTTCTTCTTAAGCTCATGGAGGGACCTACTCAAGTACTCCATCACTATTGCAAATAGAAAAGGAGAAATAAGATCCCCTTGTCGAAGACCCTTAGCAGCATTGAAAGGTTCAGCAGTTTCTCCATTCACAAGGACAGTATAGTTTACTGTCCTGATACATTCCATTATCCATTTGATAAATCTGTCAGGAAAACCAATCTCCTCCATCACCTATTGCAAAAAGATCCACACCACTGAATCATATGCTTTTTGAATGTCAGTCTTTATCATACACCTAGGGGATATCTGAGCTCTAGTATAAGATTTAACTAGTTCATGAGCTAGGATGACATTGTCAGCAATATTTCTACCAGGAATGAAACATGTTTGAGCTTCACAAATTATGATTGGCATGACTTTCTACAATCTAGAAGCCAAGATATTAGAGATCATCTTGTATAATTGAGCAGCAAGCTATTGGTCTATATTCTTTGACTGTGGAAGGCTTAGTCACTTTAGGAACTAATGTGACAGTGGTACAGTTTATTGCCTTATAAATCTTTCTAGTTGAGAAGAACTCCTTTATAGCCTTTGTAATCTGAATGTTGATAATGCCCCATGCTTTTTTGAAGAAAACTGCATTAAAACCATAAATACCTGGAGCTTTATCATCACCAATATCTTTAAGACTCTCAACATCTCTTGGTCAGTTACTTCTGCACATAAATCCACCATCTGCTGATGAGACAGTATAGGACCTTTCTTCATGTATGATCTGTTTATGGCAGGTAAAGAATTGGCAGCTGATCTCATTAGACTTTTGTAGAAATCCATGATCTCTCTTTTGATGGCTTCACGGCCAGTCAACTTGTCTCCTAGTAATATTGTGATTTCTGTAATCTGCTTCTTTTGAGTTCTATCCTTCATTATTGTTGTGAAGTATTTAGAGTTGGAATCTCCAAGTTGTATCCATCTTGCTCTAGCTTTCTGTTGTAGGACACTTTCTTCAATTAAGGACCACTTCTCAAGATTGAGTAGTGTTTCCTTCTCCATATCTAACAAAGTACCAGTACAAGTCATTGAAATCTGTTCTTGAATGGTCCTCAGCTCTATTCTAGACTTCTCAATTCTCTGAGTGATGCCCCTGAATTCCCTAGAGTTTAAACCTCTCAGAGCAGGTTTCAGGTCTTTCAATTTTGTCCATACTGATT
Source organism: Nicotiana undulata (assembly GCA_005239495.1). NCBI lineage: Eukaryota > Viridiplantae > Streptophyta > Magnoliopsida > Solanales > Solanaceae > Nicotiana > Nicotiana undulata. Next base: position 39,059 of record ML288759.1, read on the forward strand.
TCAAAGTTCCATGAGTATTGTGAGGATTCCATATGCTTGCCACTATTTGATAGAAATCTTCGTGTGCTGCCCATATTGAAAAATCTGAAAGTCACTCTACCAGTCCACGTTGAAGATGACAGTGTTAAAAGCATAAGTGCATGGTCTGATATTTGAGGCAAACCATAATTTGTTTCCACATGACCCAAGGACATCATCCATTCATAGTTACCAAAGACTCTGTCCAGCCTACTGCTGACCCTATCTACACCAGGCTGCTTATTAGTCCATGTATAATAATCACCCTTCCAAGGTAGTTCTGTCAATGTTGGTTGTTGAAGGCAAGCAACAAATTCTTGAATTTTTGAGTAGCTTACTGGGTTACAAGATAGTCTATCATTTGGATATAGTAGTGCATTGAAATCTCCTGCTATTATCCATGGCACTGTTATACTTACTGATAATAGTTGTAGGTTATCCCATAAATCTCTTTTTTGTTCTATCTCATTATAACCATACACTATAGTGAGTAAGCAATCTATATCCCCCCTTCTACTTTTCACCTGACAATGTATCATTTGAGCATCATCTTTAATACTAGTGACAATGAGATGACTGGTGTCCCATAGTAACCAAATCCTTCCATTCCTAACATCCTTATAATTTGTCAGTACATTCCATCTAGGAACAATAGCATTTGAAATCCTTTTGTCACGACCCGAATTTCCGCCGTCGGGACCGTGATGGCGTCTAACGTTGAACCCGCTAGACAAGCCAACATTTCGATTAAAATACTTATTTTCCTTATTATTATCGTTTAAAAGAAAAGTAATGATCATGAACAGAATGTGTAAATAGTACGGAAGCTAAGAAACCATCAATTTAAATAATTAATATTACAAAATCCTTACATAAATCCCAGAAGTGGTATCACAATTTCACAGACGGTCTACGATTTACTAAAGATAAAGGTCTAAAATAAACATGTGCAACTGTCTTGGAAATACAAGAAAAGACAGTAAAGGAGATAAGATAGGAGGAGACGCCAAGGCCTGCGGACGCCTGCAGGACTACCTCAATGTCGCCTGTGGACTGAAGGATACTCCCTCGATCAGTGTCCACCGAGTCCGGTACCATAATCTGCACAACATAAAGAAGTGCAGGTGTAGAATCAGTACAACCGACCCCATGTACTGAGTAAGTGCCGAGCCTAACCCCGGCGAAGTAGTGACGAGGCTAGGACATGACAAATAACAAATACCTGTGCAGTTGAATAATATATAGCAGGAATAATAACAGGAAATAAACAATTAAGTACAAAAATGGGGAAACATGCTGGGGAAAAAAGGGTAACAACTACTGAAATATCGGAACAAGACAACAACTGAAATAATTAAATAGCAGCAAGAACTAACAACTCTGAAACAATAAGTAAACAGAAACCGCACGGCATGTCCCCTCGTGCTATAATATCACAAAACACGGAACGGAATGTCCCCTCATGCATAAATATCAATAACACGGCACGTCATGTCCCCTCGTGCTATAATATCACAAAACACGGCACGAAATGTCCCCTCATGCATAAATATCAAAAACACGGCACGAAATGTCACCTCGTGCATAAATAATCAATAACACGGCACGTAATGTCCCCTCGTGCATAAATAATCAACATCACGGCACAGAATGTCCCCTCGTGCATAAACAAATAACATCACGGCACGGAATGTCCCCTCGTGCATAAATAATCAATAACACGGCACGGAATGTCCCCTCGTGCATAAATAATCAATAACACGGCACGGAATGTCCCCTCGTGCATAAATAATCAATAACACGGCACGGAATGTCCCCTCGTGCATAAATAATCAATAACACGGCACGGAATGTCCCCTCGTGCATAAATAAACAACATCACGACACAGAATGTCCCCTCGTGCATAAATAATCAATAACACGGAACGGAATGTCCCCTCGTGCATAAATAATCAATAACATGGCACGGAATGTCCCCTCGTGCATAAATAATCAACATCACGGCACGAAATGTCCCCTCGTGCATAAATAAACAACATCACGGCACGAAATGTCCCCTCGTGCATAAATAATCAACATCACGGCACAGAATGTCCCCTCGTGCATAAATAAATAACATCACGGCACGGAATGTCCCCTCGTGCATAAATAATCAATAACACGGCACGGAATGTCCCATCGTGCATAAATAAACAACATCAAGGCACAGAATGTCCCCTCGTGCATAAATAATCAATAACACGGCACGGAATTTCCCCTCGTGCATATATAAATAATAACATGGCATGGAATGTCCCCTCATGCATAAATATCGTAAAACAACAATTGACAGGAAAATCAACAATAATAAACCTTAAATACACATGAATAATCAACAAAAGTAATATCGTTCCGGCAAGGGACACAACTATAACCAAACCTATACAGATATATAATTTACCAACATATCCCGCAACCGAATCATTACTCAACAGTACTCACAACTGAGAATTTCCATCAAGTGAATAACTACCAAATGATATCAAATCCATAAACACAGTAAACTTCAATGAACATCACATAATTACTTATATACAACTCACGGGCATGCTTGACCACAACATATAGGTACTCGTCACCTCACCTATACATTGGACATGGAATAAACACGTAGCAAATAGGACTCAACACCTATTCCCTCAAGCTAAAGTTAGGCCAAACACTTACCTCGACTCCAAGAATCCAAATCAAGCCTCTAGCACCGCTTTTCCTTTCGAAATCGACTCCAAATCAATTGTATCTAGACATAATTGACCCAATAACATCAATAAATGCTAAACAATTCAATTCCAATGCTTAATTATAGAATTCCCAACATTCTTCCCAAAAATCCAAAAATCAACCCCGGGCCCGCTTGGTCAAAACACGAGGTTCGGACCAAAACCCGATCACCCACTCACCCACGAGCCCGAATATATAATTTGTTTTGAAATCCGACCCCAAAACGAGGTCAAATTTCCACATAATCAAAAAGCCCTAACTTTACCCAAATCCCTAATTTTCTACCTTAAATCCCATGTTTTTAGGCCTAGAATCTAATGGATATTGATAAAAATGGAAGAAAAAAAGGTTAGAATTACTTACCTAAGAGGTTATGGTGAAGAAGCTCTTCAAAAATCGCCTACGAGGTTTGGAGAAGATGAAGTTTATGAAAAATGGCCAAATTCCCGTAATATGTATTATGTTTTGAACTTAAAATAGTTGGGCGGATTTAAGCCTATGCGATCACGAAGAAGGGTGTGCGATCGCATAGTGGACTGGTTCTGAAGCTACGCGATCGCAATCAATGAGGTGTGGTCGCATTGTACACTACCCCCCCCCCCAGCTCTCCTATACCCCTATGCGATCGTAGACATGACTATGCGATCACATAGAGTATCAGAATTCCCCCCTCTCACACTACACTATGCGATCACGGGTGAACTTATGCGATCGCATAGTGATAGATACCAGACACCAGCAAAATACAATTACACCAGATTTTTAGCCTAAAAGTCACCCCGACGCCTATCCAAAACTCACCCGAGCCCTCGGGGCTCAAAACCAAATATGCACACAACCTCAAAAACATCCTACAGACGTATTCGTGTAATCAAATCACCAAAATAACATCATAAACATCGAATTAAACCTCAAAATCAATGAAAACTCTCAAAACTTCTTAAACTTCAAATTTTGCATTATTGATCCGAATCACGTCAAACCAAGTCCGTTACTTACCAAACTTCACAAATAACACATATAAATCATATCGAACCTGTACCGGGGTCCGGAACCAAGATACGGGCCCGATACCACAGGTTTCACATCAAATTTCATTTTCAAAAACCTTTATATTTTTCAGAAAACAATTTTCTTTAAAAATTCATTTCTCGGACTTGGGACCTCGGAATTCGATTCCGGGCACACGCCCAAGTCCCATATTTTCCTACTGACCCTTCGGGACCATCAAATCACAGGTCCGGGTCCGTTTACAAAAAATATTGACCAAAGTCAACTTCACTCAAATTTCAACACAAAATAACATTTTCATTAGTTTCTCACATAACGGCTTCCCGGCTACACGCTCGGGCTGCGGACACAAATCTATGTGAGGTAGAAGGAGGTTCTCATGACCTCGGAATGTAGATTTAGCTAGAAATACACGGGATGACCTTTGGGTCATCACAATTTCCACCTCTAAAACAAATGTTCATCCTCGAACTGACATAGAAAGGTACCTGAATCGGGGAAAAGATGGGGATATCGGCTCCGCATATCGGATTCGGACTCCCAGGTAGCTGCCGCAACAGGCAGACCTCTCCACTGAACACGAACCGAAGGATAACTCTTCGATCTCAACTGACGAACCTGTCGGGCTAATTTGGCTACCGACTCCTCCTCATAAGTCAAATCCTTGTCCAAAAGGACACTACTGAAGTCTAGCACATGAGATGGTACGGCAACATACTACTGAAGCATAGACACATGAAACACCGGATGCACGGTTGATAAACTCGGTGGTAAAGAAAGTCTATAGGCCACCTCTCCTACCTTCTCAAGAATCTCAAAGGGACCAATGTACCTAGGGCTCAACTTGCCCTTCTTCCCTAACCTCACCGCGCCCTTTATGGGAGACACCCGATGTCACGACCCAATTTACCCTCTGAACGGTATTGTGGCGGCACCTAGTCTCTACGACTAGGTAAGCCTAAAATTTTCATAAGACAAACAATAATAGAACAATAAAGATGAAGCAATACTATAAAACTTAGTCGCTCGGCATGTACAACTTTTACTTTCCCAAAACCCGGAATGTCCCAAATCACAAGCTTTATACAACTATAGCTCTATACAACGGAACAAAAAAAATGTGTATAAGTATATCTCCTATGTCTGTAGTAGAGTAGATGGGGACACGTGGTATTCTGCAGACGCGGCAGAATTACCTCGCGGTCTCCTGACAGCTGTTGTGGTACTCCTAGCCAAAACGCTGTGTACTGGTACCTGGATTTGCACATGGGAAAAACATGGGCAGGAAGGGCGTGAGTACACCACAATTGGTATTCAGTAAGTGCCAAGCCTAACCCCAGTCAAGTAGTGACGAGGTCGGGTTGAGGCTCTACTGAGTTTGAAAATAAGACATTCATAATTTTGAACAGTGACATAAAAATAGCAACAATAAGCAGAATTTAAAGGGAAACTGAAAGAAATAATAAAGGAGAGCCCTCGGCTCAACACAGCATATATATCTCCACAATAAATATGCAATGCAGTATGTTGATACCCAATTTTTCCTCAAAATTATTTTCAAAGTTACATATCACTTTTAAAATCATTTTTAATGTGAGTGGTATTTTTCCACAATTTTTCGTATTTTTATCAGCTCAGTTCCCTATTTATGTAGTATTTCTGTATTCAGTAATTATTCATAAATTATATTATAAATAATTTCAAAATATTTCCCAGCTAAATATGACATTTTTAATCATATTTAATTTTATTAGGTTTAATTATTTCACAAATTAACCAATTAGGCATTGTTTAACTATAATTATACAAATTTTGCAACTATGGCCTAATTGCGCATTCATGCTATTTTAATTCGATAATCAGTCATTTTTTGTGTTTTAATATTAGCTAATTATCTTAATTTTCGTCTATGTGGCATTAATTTCATTTTTTACATAATTATTGGCTATTTTAGTAATTATTTATTTGATTTTATGGGTATTTAACTGGTAGCCCCATTTCATTTAAAATCTAGCCTAATTTTAAACCCAACCCATCAGATTAAATACCCAGCCCAAACCAATTCCATACCCGACCCAACCCCAAACCAATCTGAGTCGTTGATCAAATTAGATCAACGGCCCAGATTTCTATTTCCTTAATTAATTCAAACTAACCCCCCCAACCCCTCTCATTCTCACCAACTCACGTCTCTCTACTCTCATATCTCTCTCTCTAGTCTCTCTAGAGACTTCTGTCTTTTCAGTTCCGATGGCTCCCTTCATCTTCTCCAGCCACCCCTCGCCGGAGACCTTGAAGCCTTCATCACCCCTGTTTCTCATGGCTCTCTTATGCCGGTGTTATCATCCCTAAGGCCCTCAAAGGGCGAGGACCTTCCTACTCACACCCAGGGTGTTCCTGTCTATTTCAAGCCTCCAAGCTTGATTCCGAGTAGGGTTTATGACCCCTGAGGCTCGAGCCAGTGCAGTTCGAGGTTTTTCTCATCTTCTCTGAGGTTTTCTGTAAAACCCTAATGTTAAAAATTCCAAATCTTTTAGATCTACCCTAGATATGTGCTTATTACAAGTTATTATGAGGTTTTCTTTAAAGGTTTTCTATTTTCCCTAAACGATTCTTCACTTCCAACTAGGGTTTTCTAAAACTTTTTCTTCAAAAATGATTTCCTCGAAATTTAAGTGTTGTCCTGTGATTTTTTTCATATGCTTAAACGGTTTTTTGTTAAATATCACTTTTTATCGCGATTTATTATGTTAAAACTTTAGTTTTAACACTGTATTATAATCTCAAGCATGTCTCTATTGATTTGTGCTTTCGATTTGTATGTGTGTCTGTTTCCCATGAGTAGTCCCTGATTCTTTCTGTGATTTTACTCTACCGTACTTGTTAGGGTTTCTGACTATTCATTTTTTTGCCTATATCATGACTACCCTTGTGATTCTGATTTTTTTCCTTTTATCTGTTTACTGCACTCATGCTCATAATGTCATGTGCTGGCCTAAAGCCCTGATTCTATGTGATTCCTACTTTGTTGTGCTATTGAATCTTTGATGTGTCTATCCCTCTTAAATCAACACTATTCTTTTCAACATGCTTGAATACCTGAATGATTGTGAGTAATACTATACTGATTTTTCACACGAAATTCTGACTCTGAATATTTCCTTAAATACATAAGGCTTTCCTTTAATCAGCACTAATTTTGGATCCCTGATCCCCTATGATTGATACCCTTTGCTGATTTCAGACCTTTGAATTATTTTCCTGCCTTATTGTGTGGTTAATTACACTACTTATTGTCACTTGACAATTTCCTTAATTAAAACTTTATGAACCTAGCCTTAATTGTTTACTATGTGCCTATTATGTTTGAATTTGTTTCCTTATCTGTTATGCTCCAGTTACTCATTCCTTATTTGGTCACTTGTCTCTTACCGTTTGAGGTCAACTCCCTTAATTAAGGGAGTACTTATGTTGATTTTATACTAATTGATACCCAGTTCCATAATTACTGCATGAATTTGATTCTTACCTTATTATTCTACTTAGTTTCAAACTATCTATCTATCTGTCTATATATATATATATATATATATATATATATATATATATATATATATATATGCTCTCTCATTAACAAAAACACACAGACACGCATTGGTTAAAACTCTCTCTCAGACTCAAAACTTCTTTACTCTCTCTTTCTTTGGTTACTTGCTACTGTTCCGAGTTAGCCGGCTGCAAGCCAAGGCTAATTATTGTGCTCTCATATTCTTCACATTTGTGTTTACTGTACTGGTATGTCCTGATTTCAATTCAACTCTTAAAACCAATATGTTTTTTTACTGCTTCAGTTTATCATATTCTTGATTTGTTTGTATTTATGGTTTTACTGTTCAACATGTAATTAACCTCTTCACACTGTTGTTCATTTAAGTATGCCAGTTATATCCTACCTCTTTAGAGTCAGCATGCTCTTACAAACCTTTAATCTGTTTCAATATGGCTCTACTCTATCTCCATACTTGTCTATTTGTTATCCAGTTTTGATATGCATCTACTTTTGCAAACTGATTGGTCACTTTAAATGTCTGACTCTATGTTGGTTCTGAAATTCATACCATGTTGGTACCCTTAGTTATTCCTTAATCCCATAAACCCCCTACAAGAACTGCTATGCTCCTGGGTACTATGTGCTTTATGTATCCCCAATTCCCATCACCCCTGTGTGAAGGACTGCTCTCTGAATGTTGCTGAACCTGTTTGGCTATATGTTTGACTTGGTGTTTGTCTGATTACCCCTCTCTTATCAAAAACTGTTTACCGAACAACTCTCTTATTTTATAAAACTATTTCAACTAAGTCTCTTTCAGTATTTTCTTCCTATCAAACCTTTTCAAAAACTATGTCAAGCATTCTCACTCTACTGTTAGGTCTTTAAGTTCAGCCCCCTTCGTGTGAGCACTGCTTTGGGGACCCTTTGAGTACCCTCTGAACTCTGACACACAAGGCTGGCATTCCCACATTGCACATGTTTAACTCTTGGTTACTATGTCTGGGTGTGAGCATTGCCCGGGGAGCCCCTGAGGTCCTTAGGGAACTTTGACACATCCGGACTATGAAAGGCTATGAAACACCAGAGGCATTTAGGTTTGGAAGATTTGGGCCTAAGTGAAGGCTCCCTATAGAAGTAACTTCTTATTTTCCCTTTGGTTATGTAATTCATGATTCCTGGCCTGTAATAATTTGTAAACGAATATTTGGGAATAGATAGTGAAAAGGGGAGGGTAGTTATATAGGTTATCCATGTTAAAGGGTAGATACCATGCTTCTAGGTTTACATTTCTTACGTGTGCACTAGAAATTCATGCCTAGGACTGATTTTATGCAAGCATATCATGCATTAGCTATCTTGTTCCTTAGGTCCATGCTTACTGTTTCAAGCATCTTATTATGGTATTATCGTTTATCACGTAGAAAATCATGCTCTAGGATCAAACGTTAATATAAACCTGCTATTCATGTAAACCAGTTCTAATATCGTTGTAATATTGTGGTACACGTGGAAATCCTGCTTAAGACCATAATGCGCTAATAAACAAGTTATTCTCATACTTGCTGCATAGCATGTTCA
>MDKH01027864.1:0-10984 GCA_005239495.1 Nicotiana undulata
GCCATGAATTCCTAAATAAATTATGTAATTACGATCCTTGGGCTTCGGGTAATTCATTCCTTCAAGAATTTTCAAAATCCGAACGCGTTGGCCCGGGGTCGAATTTTCAAAAAAAACTTCAAGAATACTATATTTTGGGATTTCTTGTTAATTCTTATTCTTGGAGCACAAATTGATTCAATTATTCTATGTTTGGCTAGCTGTGAGCCGTCGAGGGTAGTTTCAGAATTTCAGGCGCGTCTTTTGATCCGGTCCTTGGTCCGAGGAGTGCTTTTATCGAGGTGAGTCTCATTTCTAACCTCGTAGGAGAGAAATTGCCCCTCTAGGTAACCTTGTTTGCTATGTGATCTTGTTTGGGGGCTACGTACGCACCGAGTGATGAGAGTCCGTACGTAGTGGCTATTACTGCTTCGTCCGGGTAGCTAGCACACAGCATGCTCATTATTTTCCCCTGTGGTAGCATAGACATGGCTTGTATACTTGTGTGATTGGTATTGTTGTCTTTGAACATTGTGATACTTGTCTTGATTTAAGTGTGATAAGAGAATCACGGCAGAGTGATGATTGATTTTATTATGGGATCGGGCCGTACGCCACGGCAGAGTGATGATTGATTATATTATGGGATCGGGTCGTACGCCACGGCAGAGTGATGATTGATTATATTATGGGATCGAGCCATACGCCACGGCATAGTGATGATTGATTATATTACGAGATCGGGCCGTACGCCACGGCGAGATTGAGACTACCAGGGTGGGATCGGGTCGTACGCCACGGCGAGATTGAGACTACCAGGGTGGGATCGGGTCGTACGCCACGGCGAGATTGAGACTACCAGGGTGGCATCGAGCCGTACGCCACGGCGAGATTGAGAGTACCAGGGTGGGATCGGGCCGTACGCCATGGCGAGATTGAGACTACCAGGGTGGGATTGGGTCGTACGCCACGGTGAGATTGAGACTCCCAGGGTGGGATCGGGCCGTACGCCACGGCGTATATCAAACTTGTTTGATTGAGATTGTTATTTGATGTCGGGTATTGATGTACTTGATTATTTTTTTTACTTGCCTACAGTTTTATTTACATCCTGCTTACCTTACGACTGCTGGACCTTAGTGAGTATCGAGTCGACCTCTCGTCACTACTTCTTCGAGATTAGACGGGATACTCACTGGGTACATATTTATATATATGTACTCATGCTGCACTTTCTTTCCTTTTCTATACTTGACTGTACAGGTCCGGAGGCTGGTCCATCTGATTTTCAGGCCAGTGCCAGATATTGATAGCGTGGTCATACTTCACGGTGAGCTGTTTTCCTGGCGACTTCCTAGCAGCACCCTGGAGTTTCTTTTGTTATGCTCTCTGTCTATTTAATTCAGACTCGGACCCTGTATATGTTGTAGTCTTTGTATATTCAGTAGTTGCCCGTGACACTAGTTTCTGGCACTCACGCGGTATATATTTTTGGGGTTTTTCGGATGTATATCTATGTATATGTTTTATTTCGGCCTTGTATCTACTATGATTTTACCTTCACTCAGGACTAGTATCATGTTAGTTGTTATAAACTGGTAACCATTGACTTGTTGATCGAATGGGAAGGGAATCACTTAGTGGAAATTATATCGGCTTGCCTAACTCCGTTGTTGGGCGCCATCGCGAACCGTATTAGGATTTGGGTCGTGACAATCAAATAGGTATCTACGGGATGACACATTTAGGAATCACCTATGTAAATGTTAAGTGTTAACCGCTTCAAGGAGAATTTTGTAAGGCCAGTTCTCTACGCACTTATGAAACCAGGCGGTGTTCATGGTTGAAACAAACACAACAATGAGAATCAAAGGCAGTTAAGGGTTGATTGTGTGACTTATGGTTGTCTAAGTATACACCAAAGTTCGACGGTTCAAAGATATCAGATCTACCGATTGACCGAGTATATCCGACATAAGTTTACTACGAAAAGTTCAAAGGGAAACTTACTTATCCAGATGTGATTAATCCTTGCTTGCGAATCACATAAATTTTCATGCATATTTCCGTGATATAGCCATTCCTCATTCATGTGGGGGATTGTTGGGGTTTTGAGCCTAAATGTAGCTTAAAAGAGGTGAATGGAAAATGGGGGGAAAATAAAATATTTGAGTTTCCCTCCTTGACAATGGGACATTTTCCCATATTGGAAGAAAAAAGGTTTTTGATGGGTATATATGTAATTGCTCTTCTTCTAGCTCTTAAAGAGTTAAGAAGAAGGCAAGCCTCACGTCGTCGTCATCGTCGCTCGCTTGGCTCCGCTTCGGCTTCGCCTTCAGATTTGGATATGGATTTGGATTTGGATTTGGTCAAATGATCGATTGATTGATTAATTTTTTGGACCAAATTTATTTGTTAATAGTAAATATTAAAGTAGTATTATTAAATATTCGTTTTTTGTAAACGAAAAATTAGTATTAAATCCAACAAAAAATTAAGCGTCCGTTTTTCGTTATCCGTTTTCCGTTATCCGTTTTTGTAATGGAAAATTAAGTTTCCTGCGCGTTGTTTACGTTATGGTCGTTTTACGTAAACAACCATTCTGAAGAGTTGTACCTCTTAATTTTGAGCTCAACATTGGCTATAATAGCAGTCCATTCTCTCAGATTTCCCATACGAATTTCTGAGTTATTCTCCTTTCTTCTGCATTGTTTTAATTACAAAGAAAGCAACAGTAAGTGTGATTTGCTACCGATCATTGTGTTCACTGAAACACTGGGGTTTGAAGTACCACTACACCAGTGTGTAATTCGTTCTATCATGGAAGGAAATAATCCACAACCTTGGGTACTAGGAGGGGATTAAGTTCCTTAAGAAACACTATGAATTCAGTGGGCTCAGATTAAATTCTATTTCTTTTACATTTATGTTTATATGCTATTTTATCTTCTCCAGAATTATTTTACAAATACAGTTTACTAACAAAGAGTACTAGAGTTACTCATAACTCTCACAAAATATATAACCGAAATTTGCTTAAACGTTAATTCTTGTCATTAACATGAAATACTATGAGCTATTTCAAAGTAAAAGTACAAATATAAAAAATAATTAAAAGAAACAAAAATGTGAGGACTTCAGTTTGAAAGTTTAACAAATATTACTATTAAGATGGTATGAGGATTTTTCAACCGACTCAAGGAATCAAAACTTCTTCTTACGAAAGAGTCATGATAATTAACCATCTCAACATCCTCGAGTTTACATTTAAGCTTTCACTATTAAAATTTCGGGAAAAAATGACCACAAAAAACGATTAAAGTTGGTCCCTAAACAGTGAAAAGCGACCAAAATGCGTCCAAACAGGCTTGGTTGCTATTTTGTTGGTCTCTATGTTAAAATGACCAAATATTCCGGGTATCAAAAAAAGAGACCAACTTTGGTCGCTTTATTATTTTAATAATATAAATTTAGCTATCAAAGTCGGTATCTATATTTAAATTACAATATTTATTTATTTATTATTATACAAAATATAGCGACCAACTTTGGTCTGTAAATAAAATAAAATATTATAAAATTTGAAAAATAGCGACCAAAGTTAGTCGCTTTTTTATTAATTTATTTAATTTGTTTTAAACAAAAGCGACCACAATTGGTCGTTAATTTCCAGAAAAAATAATTTTTTAATAATTTATTTAATTTTTTTTAAACCAAAGCGACCACAATTGGTCGCTAATTTCCAGGAAAAATATTTTTTTTAATAACATAGCGACCAAAGTTGGTCGCTATTCTGGAAATCTGGGTTCAATAGCGACCAACTTTGGTCGCTTTTCTGGGTTTTATTTTGGCAGAAACTGCCTATTTTGGCAGCCACACCACCTGCCAGCATACCAAATCCTATTACAACAACAACAACAACAATACTAACACAACAACAACAACAATACTAACACAACAACAATACGAACTAACAACACAACAACAACAACATTAAAACCAATATTAAAACCAACATTAAAAACCAACAACGTATAAAGTTCAATAGAACTAACACATTTAACTAACAAAACTAAGTTAACACTTATTACAAGCCCATTCCAAAACGGACCAAAGTTCTATTGTCTAGTTCAAAGTATATAAAAGTACTCAATGATTGTTTCATTCTATATCATTATCATCACCGTCTGATGAATCTTCATTATCAAGACGGTAATGAGAAGGGTCATTTCGTGGTGGACGAGAAGAACGATCACGGGGAGGACGGGAGGAACTAACACGGGGAGGACGGAAGGAACGCTCACGTTCAAGTTGAGCCTCTGGCGATGACTCGCGAGACCGGGGAATCGGAAAAGCTCCAGAAGCTAGGAGAGATTTAAGCTGAGCATGCATGCCTTCGTAATGAGCTTGCATTCCTTGGTACTGAGCTTTCATGCTAACGTACTGAGCATCTCTAAGCCTTTCTCGTTCCTTGGATGCTTCTAGCTCGCTTGTGAGCTTTGTCACAGTCTCCCGCATAGTGGAGAGGCTCTCCCCATCAAGTTGCTCGGCTTGCGAAAAAGCTCCTATTCTTTGCATTCCACAGTGATAGCGGTGGAACTTCTTATTAGGAAGACCGTATACCTTCCCATATTTTGCACCGCCAGCCGCCTGCATCCATAGTCTTTCTGCATCCTCCTCCGAAATATGGATTGGCTCGCCCGACTCATTAGGTGGCTGACTACGTATGAATTCCTCCATGTCAGCTCTGAAGCGATCCTATAAGAATTTTTTTATTTAATTAGTATTTGAAAGATTATATTAGAGTATATCAGATACTTAATGAAAAGAGAAAACTTACATGGACAGTCGATGATCGGTCGTCGACCCACCTTTCTTGATCAGTCTCTTTCTTTTGCTTGACAATATGAGTCTCCTTGAATAACTCATGTTGCTTCATTGGACGACCCAGCTTCTTTTCCTGAAAATTCATAAATTATAGTTAATAAACAGAATAGATATACTTTAAAAATTAAAATAAATGAATAAATTACGTACCAGTCTTCTTTTTATAGTCCCTTGGCTGATCGAACCTCTAGTGTGCAAGGAGCCTCCCTTCTCGGATGCGCGAGCTTTCTTTCCTTTTTCGCTCTTTTTTAAGAACTCCGCAGTAAGCCACTGCCTTTGCAAATCCCTCCAATAATCGTCAAGAAACCATTTAGGCTTCTGGTTGTACAGTCTAGCGTTTGAGAAACTATGCGACAACCGCTTCCGAGCCTTAAGATTAAAATCATGCGCCACCTCCGCGCTATAGCGGTGTTCCCATACACACTTGCCTTGTATTTCAAAAGTTAAATATTGTATGAAAATATCATAAATATAAATAATTATAAAGCTTTAAAGAAAATTTGTACCTTAAATTCATTGAAAATTTGCTCCTTCAGCGAGAATGGGAATTCGCTCCAACTCGTATAAAGGGGCATCGTAAAGCTTTCTGGTGGCGTTGGTGATTATCCTCGTAGTAGTGTTACTCGGGATGAACCTGCAATTTAACAAAAAAAAAACACATTAATATATTAGTACAAACTGTACAAAACAATAAACGTAAAAAAATCAAGTTACTCTTACCCATCACCCTCAGGGACTATGATGATCCTGCCATACTTATCCTTATGCACCTCCTCGTCATCATCAGCATCATTGTCGGAAATAGGTACATTAGATGCATGTGTGGAAGGTGCAGGGGGGTCAGAGCTAGTATCTCGCAGGTGAAGGCCTGTAAGAGATGGAGCCGATGAGGAAGATGCCTGTGATCCCTGTGACTGCGACATCGCGGGATCGACCGGAAGCTGCTGTGATACTGATGCCTCTAACCCCCGTGGCTGTGGCACCACTGGCTGTGACCCATGTGGCTGTGACCCCCGTGGCTGTGACCCAGATGGATATGAGCCATGTGCTCGTGAGGCAGCTGGATTGTATGCTGGACGTACAGTCCTAGGGCCCTGTGCTGAAAGACCCGGTGTCTGCACAAAGATGTAGTTGGGCTGGTGATGTTGTGGCGCCTCATAATATCTATCGGGTGGAGGATAAGACATAGGCGGCGCCTTTGTAGAGGGTGGAAAAGAGGGACGATAAGAGGGAGGAGTATCTTCTACTCTCCTCTTTCCCTTCTTAGCCTTTCCTTTACCCCGAGAACCCGTAGGGTCATCGTTACCTCGACCCTTGCCTGTCATCTGCATAAAAATTACATATTTAGATTGAAACATATAATAAAATAGCTATAAAATGAGAAGTAGTAAAGAAACCAACTTTTTAAAGCTCATCGACGTATTGTTCCTCGTCCGGGGATTCTTCTTCCGAACTAGTTTGTGCTTCATCAGTTGATTCTTCTTCAACATTTTCTATTACTGTTACTTCATCTATGTCAACTTCTTCCAATATGTGTGCAGGATATTCCAATTCATTTTCTAAAAGTTCGTCCACTATTTGGTGAACACTGGAAATATCGTTTTGATAAGCAACATCTAACATATTCTCGACTTCCACCCTACCTACTGGTTTAGTTTTAATTACAACCCACCAATCTGACTTATTCCGCCGCAATGTATAAGGAGCATAATACACTTGCCTAACATTATGTGAAATAATGAAAGGATCATAGCGATCATACTCCCTCGTATGATTAACCTCAATTATGTTGTATTGGTTGTGTACTCTTGTACCTCTTGTTGGATGTGGGTCAAACCACTTGCATCTAAAGAGTATCAATTTCTTATATGGCCAACCTGTATATTCTAGTTCAATTATTTCTTTGAGCACACCATAATAATCAATATCTCCAACTTGGTTGCCATCACGTCCTTGAACCCACACCCTGTTGTTGTTGCTATTTTTATTTTTAGAGCAATCCTATGTATGAAACTTGTAACCATTCACAACGTACTTAGACATTGTTCTGACCTGAAGCCCAGGTCCCCAAGATATATCTTTCAAAAATTGATTTACACCATTATTTGGTTCATTTACCTACATATTGTTAAAAAAAAAATTCATAAGTTAGCGTAACTTCCAAACACTGTTTACCTACATAGTGTTAGAATATTATATGGATAAACTTACAACTTGTTTGAACCACTTATCAAATACCGTATATACAACATCTTGTCCAAATTGACCCACGAAGTGACTGTGACACATCAAATATTTTTAGTAGTTGCATTGAGATGTAATCAAATTAAATTTAATATTTTGATAACTACTAAATCAATACTTACTTGAGAAGTGGTGTAACTTCGGGGCAATTTAGTAACACATGAAGTGTAGCTGACTTGTACTCCATATCACTCAAACTTCTCTTTCTAACTTCCTTAGAACATCGGCTTGGTTGATTGAATATGGACATAGGCGAATATAATGGATCATTCACACATTGGACCGTGTTCCTATTGGGCCTATTCCTAGCACATCTCACCTTACTCTCAAAATAATAAGAGCAAAAATGAGAAGTTTCCTTTGCAAGATAAGCTTCGCATATAGATCCTTCTATCCTATTCCTCTGCTTAACAAATTGTTTGCATTTGCCAATTGTCCTACATAATTTCAGGTTAGCCAAGAACATTCTAATAACACAGAAATTTACATGAAACTTATAATATTACCTCTCAAAGGGATACATCCATCTGCATTGAACAGGCCCTCCAAGTCTTGCCTCGTGTACAAGGTGGATTGGAAGGTGTTCCATCACATCAAGAAAACCACATGGAAATATCTTTTCCAGCTCCGTAGATGTTACACGAATGTTCTGATCCATACGGATTAGGTTTTCTTCCCTTAATGTGGAAGAACACAATTCCTTGAAAAACAAACTAATCTCTGTGATGGGTTTCCAGATTCTTTCAGGAAAACCATAAAATGCAATAGGCACTAAGGTCTCCATGAAAACATGACAGTCATGACTTTTCAAATGGCTCAACTTCCCTACCTCCATATCAACTTTTTTTCCAAGATTCGACGCATAAACCTCAGGCATATTCAATTTCGTTACCCAATCACAAATTTGCTTTCTTTCCTCCAAAGTGAAGGTGTAACTTGCTTTGGGCTTCAATATCTTACCATTGTTTGCTGTTTGCAAGTGTAATTCAGGGCACCTGCAATATTCTTGTAAGTCTATTCTAGCCTTCGGGTTATCCTTTGTCTTACCTTTAACATCCATCACTGTGTTGAACAAATTGTCAAAATAATTCTTCTCAATATGCATGACATCAAGGTTATGACGGAGAAGATTATCCTTCCAATAAGGCAACTCCCAAAATATACTCTGTTTCGTCCAATTATGACGATGGCCGTATCCGGGGAATTTATAAGGTGGAACATCAGTAACTTTACTGAAGTGCTGGACCCTCTCCCAAATTTCCTCCCCTGATAGTATCGGAGGTGGAGAATCAAGCTCCACTGTATTTTTTTTGAATGCATTTCTCATCCTTCTAAACTCATGATCATGAGGCAAGAATCGACGATGACAGTCAAACCATGATTGCTTTCGGCCATGTTTCAAAGTGAACGCTTTAGTATGTTCCATGCAGTACGGACAAGCTAGCCTACCAGCAGTCATCCACCCAGACAACATTCCATACGCAGGAAAATCGTTAATTGTCCACATTAAATTAGCACGCAAATTGAAATTCTGCTTGGTTGATATGTCATATGTTTCAACACCATCATACCACAATTCTTTCAGCTCATCAATCAATGGTTGCAAATATACATCAATCAAACTTTTCGGATTACGTGGACCGGGGATAATACAATTTAAGAATATATATGGACTAGTCATGCACAACTCGGGTGGTAGATTATAAGGTGTAGGAAAGACAGGCTAGCATGAATATGGTGTCGCGGATACAGAAAAAGGCGTGAAGCCATCCGCACACAGACCCAACCGAATATTCCTTGGTTCACTAGCAAAATCTGGATATGTCCTATCAAAGTGCTTCCAAGCTTCTCCATCTGAAGGATGACACATAAC
Source organism: Nicotiana undulata (assembly GCA_005239495.1). Classification (NCBI taxonomy): domain Eukaryota; kingdom Viridiplantae; phylum Streptophyta; class Magnoliopsida; order Solanales; family Solanaceae; genus Nicotiana; species Nicotiana undulata. The sequence continues at coordinate 8,984 of MDKH01027864.1, forward strand.
ACCTGGTGGTCTTCTATTTTCAAAGTGCCATCTCATATGAGAAGCAGAACTTTCCGATGCATATAACCTCTTTAACCTAGGTATAAGAGGTAAATAATGCATCGCCTTGATAGCGGCCATTTTTCCGCTGGAAAGCCTCTTGAAACGAGGCTTGTGGAAAAATTTACAACTGTCTAAATCTGCATTATCTTTATAATATAACATGCAACCACCTTCACAACAATAAATTCTCATTGACGAAAGTCCTAACTTAGAAACCAATCTCTTTGCCTTATAGAAATCATCAGGTAAGCTGATATCAGGGTCAACTAGTTCAGTCATAAGGTCAATGAAAGAGTCCATAACTGCCTGAGAAATATTCCAATCAGATTTTATACTTAGTAATCTAACAGCAACAGACAACTCAGAGTGTGGACTTCCTTCCTTTAATGGATGACTAGCTTCCTCTAACTGTTTAAAAAAAAGTTTTGCGTCATCATTAGGGGTTTGTTCAACGTTTTCAGTGGGCTCACTCCCAAATTGCATCCCAAAAGCATCCGCAACCATATCGTGCATTCTAGAATCATAATTTGTATTCTCCACCGACCTACTACTTTCACCCGCAACCATGTTATGAAATATCCCATTGCTACCATCGACCTCTCCATGATAAGTCCACATAAACTAATTCGCTATAAAGATGAACTTTAACTTCCTCCGATTTTTCAAACCTCATACAGTCGCACTTAACACAAGGACACCTAATTAATCCTTCTTTTTGGTATGGTGGAAGTTACATTGCATGTCTAACAATGACATCAACACCTTCTGCAAATTCCTCCCGCAATCCCCGCCGATTAGGATAATTCCTATTGTACATCCAAGTACGATGTTCCATCTATACAGATAATATAAATAAACAAATTAATTTAGTTAATTCATATCCTAATCGTTTTTAGTTAATTAATTCATATCCTGAAGGTTCAACTCATATCCTAAATGTTCAATTCATATCATAAAGACAATACATAATTTAAATCTAACTAAACTAAATTCAACACTAATTAAACTAATTAGTTGATAAAATTATTTAACAAATCTAATTAAAATATGAATATGCTTATTAAATTTGAAACTGGAAAAAATGAATGAACATGCTAATTCGCGGTGAAAATTACAAGTAAATGTTTAATCGCACTAAGAAATGAAGAAAAAAATGATTGAAAAGCTTAGAAAATGGAAAAAATATATGAATATGGTTATTAACTTTGAAAATAGAAAAAATAAATGAACAAGCTAATACATGGTGAAAATTATAAGTAAATGTTTAATTGTACTCGGATATTAAGAAATAAATTGATGAAAAAGCTCAGACAATGGTGAAACTATATGAATATGCTTAATTGCATTCAAAATTGGAGAAGATTAATGAAAATATTCTCATACCTTTGAGAAGATGGCGGCAGTGGTGCAGAATCCGGTGAGGCAGTGGCGGCACGGGCAGAGGTCCGGCAGTGGCGAGGCAGTGGTGGTCCGGCAGTGGCGAGAAGGGGAGGGAAAGAGAGGAGAAGGAAATTTTTGGGGGAGATGATATGAAAAATGGGGGGGAAACCCGTTTTTGGGTCTGGTTTTTTTGAAAAGCGACCAAAGTTGGTCGCTATTTTTGGTCTGTAATTAAATATTGACCGTTTGACCAAAATAGCGACCAACTGTGGTCGCTATTTAAAAAAAAATATTTTATTTTGCTTTTTAATTATTATAAATAAAATTATTATAAAAAAATTATTAGAAGTTTTAAATAATTATTTTATTTAACTAAAATTATTATAAATAATTATTCGCTAGGTAATTAATTTTAATAGATTATAATGGCATCTATGTAAAGGAATTTTTAAAGTTATATTTAAGTATATGACTAATTTAATACGCATACATAAATTATAACGTACTGATGAATGGATGTTATATACATACACACACTAACATATACTATAATAAGATATATATATATATATATATACA
>MDKH01158499.1:0-28335 GCA_005239495.1 Nicotiana undulata
AATAAAAAAGCAATATAAGCACGAACCAACAACTGCTTAATAATTTGAATGTTTTGCAGGATGGCAACCATCTTGTTGTTAGCATTGGTAGCAATGTTGACTACTATTATGGCTCAAAATGAACTGATTGTCAACTTCACCATAGTTCACAGTTCCACTGCACGATACATTAAGCAACAGAGAGTAAAGAGAATCACATGTAGACTTCTATGAGTACTAAATATTTATTTGTTTATGAGACACCAAACAATGTGCCTTGATGGAAGCCCGCCAACATATCATCTTGATAGAGGACATGGTAGCGGACTTCGCAACTGGATTATCGAATTGGTTAAGTTCAATCTTAACCAAGTTGTGTATTTATTTTTTAACAGTTTGTCATCTTCTTAAACAGTAAGAAATTTGTTCAAATGATATTGTTGATGTATTTTGTTGTGCACTTCTCAATCCCTTACCATCCATTTTAATGTATTATGAGAGGATAAAAGAAGTATTTCATATCCGGTATTTGATTCTAGTAATATGGCCTCATTGTGCAATATAGTTGATATATGTATGAGAAATGTTGACTATATTGTTGTCTCAGGGATGTACTCCCCAACACTGTGTTGAAGTACTTTAAGTTTCAATCAACTTAAACTAAACCGATGAACCGCCCGATAACCGCCCGGTAAGAGCTAAACCAATACCAATCCGCCCGATATCTTATCTGGTGGCTAGCGGATTAATATACTTAAAAACCGATAACTGATAAGAGTAAATCCGCCAAAACCGCCCGATAAGCAGCCCTAATGGTAAACCTCCTAGATCTTAAATCAATAGCAAAAATGAGTTGGATCACCGTATCTATTTTCAAATACCATGTTTGTTTTAATTATTACTTAAATTTTAATATAATATTATTTAATACATTACATAGAAAGACAAAGATGTGTAATGATCCATTTATTATGATGGCTCGTTACTTTAATTTTGTTTTCCATTATGCCCTTATTATTTATTAATGTAACTCTATTTGTTTTACCCTATTTTATACTTAGCTCCACTCTCTATCCTATTTATCTTCGTCATATTATAACTTTTTCCTTCTAGTTTACGGTGACATCTCGCCCTTATACATTTCTTGTTTGTTTGCTCACTCTTATGTCCTAGAAATTATAGATGTATTGGTAAAATATGGTTTTAACACGTGGTCAACGCAATAATCAACACATGAAAAGTATTTCTTACTTAGCTCCAGGTCAAGAATTGGAGGGTCGATTGATGAAGTACATCTCGAATTGTCTACAGTGGAAAAAATAGTGTCACCTCGGAGGAGACCATCTCGATAATCACCACTGTCCGGATAAAGATGATATTCAAATAAGCGGATTTTGAAATATTTGGGATTTTACATTAACTCTTTGACGGTTACAAATCCACCATGAATAACATATGAAACGAGCAAATAATGCTCATAACGCCCAAGAATCCAGAAATCCATAACGCAAGCGCGTAGCATATCCTCCAAGATCTAAATGGTGTTCTCGAACTGTCCGTCCATCAGGGGGTGGAATGTTGTGCTCAACTCAACCTGTGTGCCCAACTCTCGTTGCACTACTTTCCAAAATTGCGATGTGAACTGCGTGCCTCAATTAGAAATAATGGACACCGATCGCGGATATAAATCTGAGCCAGCCTCTCAGAAGAATAGGTAGTCACCACCGGAATGAAATGAGTTGACTTAGTCAACCGGTCCACAATCATCCAAATTGCATCAAATTTCTTCACAGTATGTAGGAGCCCAACAACGAAATCCATGGTAACACACTCCCATTTTCACTCAAAAATCTCAAGTCTCTAAAGCAAATCGCCCGGACTCTGATGCTCATACTTCACCTACTGACAGTTCAAGCACCGAGCCACATACTCCATTATGTCTTTCTTCATTCTTCTCCACTAATAGTGCTGCCTCAAGTCCTGGTACATCTTCGCGGCACCCGGGTGAATGGAATAACTGTGGGACTCCTCAAGAATCAACTCACGTAACCCATCCACATTAGGCACACAATTCCTACCCTGCATCCGCAACACCCCGTCATCTCCAACACAAACCTCCTTTGCATCGTTGTGCTGTACCGTGTCCTTAAGGGTAAGCAAATGGGTGTCGTCATACTATCACTCTATGATGCGCTCGTATAAAGAAGATCGAGAAACCACGCAAGCTAGAACCCGACTAGGCTATGAAACATCTAACCTCACAAACTGATTGGCCAAAGCCTGGACATCTGATGCTAGGGATCTCTCACCAACTCGAACATATGCAAGGTTACCCGTGCGCACCCCATTTCCACTCAAGGCATCAGCCACCATATTGGTCTTCCCGAGATGATACAAAATAGTGATATCATAGTCTTTTAACAACTCCAACAATCTCCATTGCCTCAAATTTAGATCCTTTCGCTTGAACAAGTGTTTTAAACTGTGATAATCTGTAAATACCTCACAAGACTCGTTGTAGAGATAATGTATCCAAATCTTCAATGCATGTACAAAGGATGCCAACTCTAGATCATGAACGTGGTAGTTCTTCTCACGGGGATTCAATTAGCGTGAAGCATAAGCAATCACTCTACCCTTCTGCATCATGACACACCTGATACCAATTTGAGAAGCATCACAATACACTTTATAAGAACCCGATGTTGAAGGTAAAACAAGAACTGGAGTTGTGGTCAAGGCAGTCTTGAGATTTTGAAAGCTCTCCTCACACTCATCAGACCACCTGAATGGGGCACCCTTCTTGGTTCAATCTAATTAAAGGTGAAACAATGAATGAGATACCCTCCACAAATTGGCGATAATATCCGACAAAACCAAGGAAACTCCGAACCTCAATAGCTAAAGAGGATCTGGGCCAACTATGTACTACCTCAATATTCTTCGTATCTACCTTGATCCCCTCACTGGACACCACGTGCTCCATGAATGCCACATAATCAAGCCAAAACTCATACTTGGAGAATTTAGCATAAAGTTTCTTTTCTATCAATGTCTATAGTACAATCCTCAGATGATGCACATACTCCCCATGGCTGTGTGAATACACCAGTATATCATCTATGAATACTATGAAAAAAAGTATCAAGATAAGGCTAGAATACACTGTTCATCAGACGCATAAATGCAGCCGGGGCATTAGTCAGCCCAAACGACATCACAAGGAACTCGTAGTGACCATGGTGGGTCCTGAATGCCGTCTTCTGGATATCGTAATCGTGAATCTTCAATTGGTGTTACCCGGACCTCAAATAAATCTTTGAAAACACTCTAGCTCCCTGAAGCTTGTCAAATAAGTCATCAATGCGTGGTAAATGATACTTGTTCTAATTTGTAACTTTGTTCAACTGCCTTTAATCAATGCGCATCCGCATAGTACCGTCCTTCTTCTTCACAAATAGAACGACTGCAGCCCACGGTGACACACTGAAACAATACGTGTGATCACTACGTCCGAAGCAACTACCTCTGGCCTGGAGGGTAAAACATAGCACCGAGCCTGACCACCACTTGATCGACCTCCCCTTCTAGGGCAGCCTCGATCCGACTAGGCCCCACCCTGAGCTGGTTGTGCGGGTGGTGTAGCTACTGGTGCTGGAATCATAGGCTCAGATCTCTGATGTGGAACCCTACTCAATAGTATAGGTAAATCTCTCTTGAGATGCCTCAAATCTCTGCACTCATAGCAATCCCCCGTGACAGGATGTCGACCTTGAAAACCTGATAAACTACCTTTGGAAACCTGAGAAGATGAAGCATTGTAAGAACTCTGTGATGGAAATTCATTGAATGACGACTGACCTGAACGAGCATTGTAGGAACCATGGCTAGCTGATGCACCATGATGAACCGAACGAGCCATCTGAGCGGGCCTATAAGGACGACCCTTGTTGTGATGGGATAATCCTCTAGATGAGGCACCGCTGAAACCACCAAAACTACGAGGTCTCTTGGCCTCTCTCTCTACTCACGCTCCTGACACCAAACCTGTTATAGGCATAGCAATATCAACCATCTCGTCAAACCTCGCACCCGAAGCAATCTCCCGAGTCATGATGAAACATAGTCCATAGTTGAGGCCATCAATGAACCTCCTAATCATCTCCATCTCAGTGGGAACCAACCATATCTCATGACAAGCCAACTTTGTAAATTTTATCTCATACTGAGTCGCTGACATACCCTTGTAGCGTAGCTTCTCAAACTGCCTATGCAACTACTCTCTGTAAGTCTATGGAAAAAACTTCTCTAAGAATAGAACTGAGAACTCATGCCACGTAAGTGGTGCAGCGCCGACTGGCCTGCTCAACTCATAGGCCTCCCACCATCTGTAGGTCGCCCTTGTTAGTTGAAAAGTGGTGAATGAAACTCGACTGGTCTCCAGAATACCCGTTGTGTGAAGGATCCGCTAGTACCTATCTGTAAAATCATGAGCATCTGACTCAACCCTACTGAACTATGGAGGATTAAGCCTCCCAAACCGCTATAGCCTCTTATGCTCCTCCTCACTCATAGGTTGACCAACCTAGTCTCAAGGAGCAGATTGTTTCCCTAAGCTACCTGCTCCAGAGTATTGGCAACGGGAGCTTGAGCACCTCCCCCGGCATGAGAAGTGGCTGGTGTAGTCGGGACCAAAACCGCCTGAGCAAGGATCCTGCATACAGTCAATATTTGGGCCAAAGCCTCTTGAAGGCCTGGAATCACAATGTGCAAAACTAGTGCCTGAGTTGGTCCCACCGGCTCAACAACATTTAGTATATGCTCCTCAACTGGAGAAACTGGTGGCTCTAGAGGTGTTTCTCTAGTTGTAGTACGAGCTGCACCTCGGCCACTACCACAGCCCCAGCCTCGCGACCCTAGTTGGTGGTGTTGGTGACCATTTTCCCGATCTAGTTGCACGTGTCCTCACCATCTGTGAGAGAATAGAATAATAGAAGTTTAGTATTGGGAAACAATAAATCCACATGACAAGAATACAAGAAATTGAAGTTTCCTAATGGTTGGTATCCTCTTGAAGATAAGTATAGACATCTCTGTACCGGTCCGCAAGACACTACTAAACCTGCTTATGACTCGTGAGACCTAAGTAACCTAGTGCTCTGATACCAACTTGTCACGATCCAAAATCCCAACTTGTCGTGATGACACTTAACACACTTGCTAGGCAAGCCCGCAAATGCATAACAGCTAATCAATTGAATGGAATGTTCTTAATAACTCAACAATGGAAAAATATCATAAACATACGATACAAATATCTGAAACTCTACTACAACCACCCCCAAAATCTTGTGTAAATGAGTACATGATCTACTAAGTATCAGCATAGTCTGAAACTCTATTACAACTGTCTGAGTAATAGAACAATACTGAATAAAATGAAAAGAAGGAGAGTTAAGGTCTGCGGGCTTCATAGCAACTACCTTAAAGTCTTCAAGCACCCTCCATTCTTTAATGTTATGTTGTCCCCCGCATGCCATCACGTACTCGCACCAAATCTAGCAATCACCGCATCCAGATGTACCTGGATCTGCACACAATGTGCAGAGTGTAGTATGAGTACAATCAACTCAATGTACTCAATAAGTATCGTATCTAACCTCGACGAGATAAAATAAGCATAAATTATAAATGATGCTAGCTATCACCTGAACAGTTTCATCATTTCAACAAGTATAGAGCAATAATTGAATCAAGTCATAAAGTATAGGAAGAAGCATATGTGTGTGTGTGTACGGTTTCTCAAATACTCCGCTCCGTCAATGTTCGGCACATAGAGATGATATGCAGTTAAATAAGATAAATAATCACGAAAATTGCTAGTAAAGATGAAATGCAAAATCCAAACAATCACTGGCCAGTTTTTCCTCAACCTTTCCAATTCCATATCAAACCATTGATTAGATTTCCTCCATATCCACATGTACACCATCAAGAGATAAACATAAGAGGGTGACCCTTGGGGGATGGATCCATATCCACACGCAAGCACGAGATTCAACATGATACCAACCCAACATGGTCACATGCTCTATATAATCATCCGCCCAGTGTGGTCACATGCACAACAACACAATCCGCCCCACCTGGTCACATGAATAACAATACAATCCCCCCGTGTGGTCATAGGCATAAAAATACAATTCTCCCGGCGTGGTCACAGACACAACGATACAATTCGCCCGGTGGTCACAGGCATAACGATACAATCCGCCTGGCGTGGTTACAAGCACCCAGACCAATCATATCAGACAGGAGCAAATAACGATAATACATGTACATGATGAATAATTAACAAATCCCATGCACCTGGATTGGTAAAAATGACATGCTAAGTGTAGGCATGTGCAAAGTGTACTAGCATAGCCGAATCCGCAAATCTCATCACAAAGTAGCATTTATCAAGTTCATTCAGAGATTAAACCTCAATGTAACCTCTAACATGGATCAATAATTCACAACAACGCTACAAATGCGAGAAAAATCATAGCTTAAAGCTTAACAGTCAATTCTAGTCATATCACAGCCTAAACACAACCTGAGCATGGATAAATACCCCCGGTGTTAGCACATCAGTTCAAACCCCACACATGTGTGCACCCAATAACATGTAGCTATCACAATAATTCAGGCAACTAGTGCCTCAACCAAGTTTAAATAAGATACTTAGCTCAATCAAACCAAATCACTCTGCTAACAAGCCTTTCCTGTGTGTATCAACCTCCGGAAGGCTCGAATCTAGCCAAAATAACGTAATACTATCAATAAAAGCTATGGGAATTGATTCTAGATGATAAAGTTAAGATCTTCAACCAAAATCAGATAGTCAACCTTGAGACCACACCTCGAAACCCGACAAAATTCACAAATTCCTATCACTCATTCAATAACGAGTCCAACCATACCAAAATCATCCAATTCCGGCCTCAAATCGACCATCAAAATTCCATTTTTAATTTTTGCAAACTTTCCATCAAATCCTCTATTTCTTCACTTTAATCTACTCATTAAATGTTAAAACAAAGATAGAATCATGATATAACAACTAATCCAAGTCAAAAACCACTTACCCCAATCCAAGGCGTGATAATCCCCTCCAAAATCGCCCAAAAATGAGCTCTACAACTCAAGATGTAAACTATTACTTAAACCCACAACTTGGGATTTTAAAACTTTCTGCCCATGTGCCCTTCTTTGCGAACGCGAAAATTGCCTCGCGTTCGCGAAGCACAAAATCCTCAGCTACAATAATTCTCCTTCGTGAACGCAATATAACTGTCGCGTACATGGTGACCTTTGACCCAATGCCTACGCAAACACGACCCCTCTCTCGCGAACGCGAAGGCTAAGTGACTAGTGCCCAAGCCAGCCTCATCCTTCTATGCAAACGGTAATCCCCTCTCGCGATCGCGATTCACAGAACCACTATACCTTCACGAACGTTTGGCATTCTTCGCGAAGGAAAAGAACAAAACCTCCTACTCCTGAACAACTCTACGCGAATGGGACTCCATGTTGCGAAGGCAATGAAGACTACTCCAGACACTAGATCAGTAGTTCTATAAGGCCAAAATGAAGTCGAATTTTTTCTGAATCACGCTCGAGGCCCCTGGGACGTTGTACGAACATACTAATAGATCTTAAAATACATTACGGATTTAAGCGAAGCCTCAAATCACATCAAACAACATCTAAATCGCGAATCTCACCCCAATTCAAGCCTAATGAACTATTGAAACCTATCAAACCAACTCTGATTGACCTCAAATTTTTCACACAAGTCATAAACGAAACAACTGACCTACTCCAACTCCCGAAACCAAAATTTGAGCTCGGGATCTACAAAGTCAAATCTTTGTCAACTTCTCAACCTTCCAAACCTTTAACTTTCTAATTTTTGCCAGTTCTAGCCAAAACGATCTATTGACCTCCAAATCTGTATCCGGACATACGCCTAAGTGCAAAATAACCATACGAAGCTAGTTGAACCATCAAAACTCTATTTCGGATCCGTTTACACATAAGTCAACATCTAGTCAACTCTTTCAACTTAAGCTTCAAACCTTGGGACTAAGTGTCCCAATTCATTCCGACACATCCCCAGAACCTAACCAGCTACACCGGAAAGTCACGTAACAAAAGTGAACATAGAATAAGCAATAAACATAAACACAAGTGGACATAGAATGAGAAATAAATAGGGAAACAAGGCTACAATACACAAGACGGCCGTCCAGGTCATTGCATTACCAGGTTTAGACTTGGAGTCCATTTTTTATATACAAACTTGATGGGTAGGTCGGGGACCTGAACCGACAATGATACATTTATGTTATCTCTAGAGGCTTGTAGACGAGTCTTATATGTTTTTATGTTAGTATTGTGGCCTTGGCAACCCTGTGTACATGTTCATTTTGGTATTGCTGGTTGTAGACGTTTATGACAGCCTCGTAGTCCTGCAAAGTTATGTATATGAGTTTTTGGGTATTTTACCATTTAGATGAGATAGACATTTTTTAGATGATTTTGAATATGGCCTTGTCGGCCTTGGTTGGCATTGTTTGTTGGTAGGTAGGCCTTGTCGGCCTAAGTTAAAGGTTACCCCTAGAGTTTAAAGTTATAGAATGGTACACTCGGGGTCAAGTATGGCACCAGGTGCCGGCCACGCGTCCCCTAGTTTGGAGCATGACAAACTTTCTATCAGAGCAGGTCTATCCTATGGAGTCTACAAGTCGTGTCTAGCAAAGTCTTGTTTATAGATTTGTTGTGCATTAAATTATATAAACATGAAGCTACAAGGCACTTAGAGGTTTGTTACCCTTCTTTAAAATCCAAATGATGCTATACAGCTGAGTCAGGACTTAGTTTGCAAATGATACAAAGATTCTTGCAATTAGAAAGATACATCTAGCTAGAGGGCTAATACAACAGGTAAGGGGACTAGTAGAGAGAGTTCTTGACGATGTTACCCCATTTGAAGCCCTATAAGATCTTGCATACCCGATGTGCAAATTTCCTACCTAAGAACCTAAGATGGAAATATCTAACACACCCCTGTGAATAGCAGACCATGGGAATATCAAAAAGTAAAAGTATAAGTTTTAGCGGGTAAAATAAGCAAAATGTAGAAGGGTAAGAGATACCCAGTTAGTAAAGATTATCAGTATTTATAATTTAGACAAATAAATATAAGCATTATGAGTTTACTATCAACAGTAATAGAGGTATATACAATTGTCCACACACATTTCAGTAATGCCTTATGGGAGCTAACAAAAATAGTTTAAGAGAAGGATGTGATATCAAGATTCAGTTGGGGTTAGAGTAACCCAAGATAGTGGATGGATTGTTAGTATTAGCTAACATTTCTGAATGATATTGCAAATGTAATAATAGTTCTACTTGTGAGACACCCAGGTGGTGCACTCTAGATACTACAGTCAAATATGAATACTAGAATGTTTAGATAATTTAGAAGAAAGGCACTGGAATTTTAGAAGGGATAATTATTTACCTTAGTATGGCTCCCGTCCCTATTAAAGGGAGAATGTTAGGTGACCCGAAGAGCCATTGAGATGTAGCAAGGGGAGATAAATTTGAAAGTATATTTTATAGAAGTTCTGAGAATAAAGTAATAGGCAGAAATATTAGCAGGAGAATAAGAAAAAAGTAAATAAAGCATTATGAGTAAGATGTGATAAATTGGTGATATTGGTAAATCAAAATATGATAGGATGAAAGAGTTTATAGTAAAGTGAAGTAAAAGATAAGAGGATACCCGCCTTGAGACTATAAAATAGTATAAGCCATAAAGGCATATCCTCATTTCGAGAAATGAGTTGGTGACTCCAACATGATTATTAGAAGGCTAAGTTAGACCCCCGGAGTAATAAAAATCAGTATGGTCTAGTAAACAAGATAAATTGAACATGAATTAGGGACCGGGGGATTCGATAATAGTCGACATCGTGAGAACTTCAAAGACCGTATTCCAACAATAATAGAATGGAAAACAAAAGAATAACCTTTACAAGTCATCCAGGAAGACGCTTCCCTTTAGCAAGCGTTGTGAGCAGAGTTAAGGTTAAGGGACTAAGTGTGCTAGTTACAATAAGTGTCACCCTCATGCGCAAGAAATTAAGTTATCCTTGTACAGAAGGGTTACCACAATTCAAGTAAGGGTTATTGAAAATGTGAAAAAACTCCGAAGATGAATAGGTAAAACATTTATAGGAAAAACTTCAGAGCAATAGATGTTAGTACTCCACTAAAAGGGGAAAGATGGTGTGATATGGTATTTAGTCGTAGTTAAGTGGTTCAGGTAAATATGGAGTAGTAAAGGAAGAATGAAGTAAAAAGGTGACAGGAATGATATTGCATTTATTCAGGTCCTATAGATATGTCATAACTCCACAACGTTATGCAAGAACGTTACCGGGAAGAGGCAATAAGGGTTCCTGACAAGGATGTTAATTGATAAATAAATGCAAATGGACACTTGATACATAAGGAGCCATTGTGAGAGGTAAGTTAAGACAATAGACATAACCCAAGAGAGGTTAAGTAGAATATAGATATGAGAATGGACAGATGAGTAGTTAGTAGTTTATTCAGGATGAGCTTAGTTATGGCTAGAGAAGTGGTCATATATCAGCATATCATGTAAGATAAACATAGTGAACCCAACATAGGAAATTTAGTCTCGCAGATACAAAATCGTAATCCTTGAGAAATATTCAGATAGGAGTTGGGTAGTTAAAGGTACCATATAAGTGATACGGAAATAAAAGAAAGTGACACCAGGGAGACAATAAAATTTGAGTTTAGAAGTAACCCCATGAGCATAAAGGCACGAAGGTAAGCAGTAAGAACATCAAAAATTTTGTCGGGTATATAATGTAATAAGCTCGCATATTTACAAGAGTTAGAGGTTCTCCCCTGAGTACTACAATGCAAGACTAGCTAAGGAAATAAGGAAGAAGGCTCCAACCTAAGCATAGAAACATTAATTCGATATTATAGAAGAAATGATCTTATAATAGCAGGCTCATTAGAACGAATGCACTCCACAAGAAAGTGGCACCTATCGTGACTAATGAACGAGAAGTAAAATCAAGGGTAATATTTTTGAGATCATACGAGTTACATGAAATTCCACTATGCATAGGCACTAAGATAAGCCAAGTATTCATGCAACAAGTGACCAAATGACCAGGATATGTAATTGTTTATGTTTAAAGAAAATTGTGTTATTCGATCTATGACCCAGAGTTAGTTACGTTATGAGCGCACTTAAGATTTCAGAGTATTACCCATGCAACATATATGTTGACATTCTTACAGTTATAGGAGACTCCCGTGTATCGATAAAAGAAAAAAGTGAGTCCACATCCCAGACAAAGGCTCGAATTGTTTAAAGATTATAACATTGATGTTCCATAGCATCCACAAAAGGTTAATGTAATATCTAATACTCGATCCGTAGATTGGAAGACAACTTAAGACTACTTAAAGGCTGAGAGAGAAGAAGAAGCTCGAGAGTTACATCAGAGTCAGATTATTACACCCAGTTGATTATAGAGATTGTTGTATTGGTAAAAAAGAGTTTCACACGTAAGATGATTCTTGACAAGTCAGCCAGCTACGTGGACCCAGGAAAATGTGACAGCTGGACATGATTCTATAAAGAGGCACGGAGCAGAAAGGCACGGATCAATAAACCTTCAGGGTAATCAGCTACGGGAAACTCAACCTGATTGAGACAGGGAAAAGACATGGTCGGAACCAATCCGAACAGAGCTACGGGCAGATTTAGGGATCCACCATTAATGACTCACACGTTACACAACCTTCATGCAACAGTTACGGTTATCCTTTGTAACGCCCCATTAATGCAATAATTAGTCATTAATGAGTGATCATTGCAAGAGATAGACGTTATATTAAGATATTCCTTATATAAGGGAAGAGAATATAACTTGTAAAGGACATCTGGACTACGAATGCAATACACTTTATTTTTCTGAGCATATTATTATCGTCATTTACTGACTCCTCTTTACTTAATATTATTTCTTTGATTATCAGTAACCCGTGTTCATCCTAAAAATAGCTTTGGTCAAAGGATCTAATTCTTTGGTTAAACAAATTGGTTCCGTTACCGAAAATCTGATAATCTTTGTTTGCTTTTCAATTGATATCCTCTAAACTATGTCGAACTTCAACGACAACAACCAATAGAGAGATAGGATTCCATCACCTCTTCCATCCCCAAAAGGTTCAAGGGAACAATCCCAAGAGAGATCCAACAACAACAATGATAACACCAACAATGATCAAACAATAGAACAAGATCGTATAAAGCAAATGATTGCAAAGTATGTGAGTCAAGCTTTGCAAGCATTCGCGATGGGATTACCAGCGGTATCACCCACATCACTGACGCCACCTCCTAATAACACAATTACCGTGGAAAATCCTCAGTCTGGGTTGGTAAACTCAGCAACGGATGACACTCCTAACGAATCTCTCGAAACGAGACCAGGTATGATTAATAACCCTGAATTACAAAATTTACTACTAACCTTGCAGAAACAGGTGAAGGAACAAAACGATCGAATCGAGCTAATTCCTGGAGTACCACCTGTTATCAAAGGCATTGATGTTGATAGATATTCTTAACAACCTTGGAAACCAAGCGCAACACCCTTGCCTATACCTAAGAAATTTAAAATGCCTGACGTTCCTAAGTATGACAGAACAACTGACCCACGCGACCATGTGACTGCTTTTACTACTGGAGTAAAGGGCAACGGCTTAACAAAACAAGAGATTGAATCAATCCTTGTCAAAAAATTCGGAGAAACACTTACCAAAGGAGCCCTAACCTGGTATTCTCTTCTCCCTGAAAAGTTTTATTGATTCTTTTGTGAGCTTGTAGATTCTTTCATAAAAGCACACTTTGGTGCACAAAAAGTCGAGAAAAGAATGGAGGACATATTTAAAATAAAGCAAGGAGGCACGGAACTACTCCGTGAATTTGTAGACAGGTTCCAGCGAGAAAGAATGCAATTACCCAGGGTACCTGATAATTGGGCAGCCATGGCATTCGCAAGTAATTTGAATGATAAAAGCTCAGAAGCCACGAGGAGACTCAAAGAAAATTTGAGAGAATTCCCAGCTACAACTTGGAATGATGTATATAACAGGTACAGTACTAAACTTCGAATAGAAGAAGATATCATTGCTTGTTCGAAAGATGAAGATCATTCCAGATCCAGGCGATCCGAATCAGACAAGAGATCAAGTAAAAACAGGTACGATCCTTACTTAGGACCATCAGGACGCGAAACTCGCCCCAGGTTTGAAAATACTAGGTCAAATTATAGACCACCAAGCAGGGATGTAGGCTCATCCTCATCTAGATCCAGAAAGGATCGGGATAAACGACCTAGAGGTAATGCACGAATCGGGGATCATACCTTTAATGTAAGTACTCTTGAACTTGTTTCGATATTAAGAAATATAGGAGATAAGGTTAAGTGGCCCAAAGAAATGCGGTCAAACCCAAATAAAAAGAACCCTGATTTCTGGTGTGAATTACATAATGATCATGGACACAGGACTACATATTGTAGATTTTTACAAGGTGAAACAGAAAAATTATTGAAATAGGGCTATTTAACAGAATTGTTTAGTGATAAAGGCAAACAGGTATATATGAAGAACAGCAGGAGCCCCCGAAGCCTCCATCTCCAAAAAGAACTGTCAACGTGATACATGGAGGAGAGGAAGTGAACGGAATAGTTTGCAAATTAGCCCTCGAAGGTCACAATTACCCACAGAAAGCGGGTTCGAGAACATACATATGAAGTTAATATAAACTTTGACGATGCAGATTTTGGCGGACTAATGCTCCCCCAAAACGATGCTCTGGTAATATCCTTACTCATTCATGACACTAACGTTAAAAGGGTGTTGATTGATCTAGGTAGTTCAGTCAATATCATTTTGCTAAGAGTCGTGGAAGAAATGCTCATGGGAAATCAGGTGATCCCAAAGGTACGAGCCATATCAGGGTTCGATAACTCTATAGTGATAACTAAAGGAGAGATCGAACTTAGCACTTATGCTGAGGGAGTAACTAAGAACACCAAATTCCAGGTCATTGATACTGACATGGCTTATAACGTGATTATGGGAAGTCCCTGGATCCACGACATGAAAGCAGTACCATCCACCTTACACAAGGTAATTAAATTTCCCTCAGAATGGGGAATCAGACAGATTAGAGGTGATCAACAGACCTTCAGGAATATAAATTCCGTGGCGCATTATAACAAAAAAGTAGATCCGGAAGATCCGGAAGATAGAGAAATCTTCCAGACAGATGTCACCGGCCAAATAGGTACGGAAAAAGTTACTGACCAAACAAGTATGAAAGAAGTGAACGTTCAAGCAGATACGGAAGGAGATACTCACGAGAAGCTGAATCCAATCACCACGGAAGATGCATTGGACCACACATATGTAGATTCCAGATCGGACGTCATTCACGAACTAGAGGAAGACGAACACATCAAAACAACTACGGAAGAGCTCGAAGCTATTCCATTATTTGAACAAAAACCTGAACAGAAGGTGTATGTAGGCACGAGGCTGAGCCCCGGTCAAAAAGGTAAGTTAATTGATTATTAAAAGGCTAACGCAGATTGCTTTGCGTGGTCCCACTCAGATATGACAGGTATCCCACCAGAAGTGATGACTTATAAACTAAATGAAGATCCATCCTTCGTACCTGTTAGGCAGAAGAAAAGAAAGCAAGGACCATTCAAGAACCAAGTGACTGATGAAGAGGTACAAAAACTCTTGAAAATAGGTTCCATACGAGAGGTAACATACCCTAACTGGTTAGCTAACACTGTGGTAGTACTAAAAAATAATGGCAAATGGAGAGTATGCGTAGATTATACTGATTTAAATAAAGCATGCCCCAAAGATTCATTCCCATTACCACATATAGATCAAATGATTGATGCCACCGCAGGTCATGAATTATTAAGTATTCTAGATGCATATTCTAGTTATAATCAGATTAAAATGGATCCCTCAGACGAGGAAAAAACCTCCTTTATTACAAACAGGGGGACTTATTGTTATAAAGTCATGCCTTTTGGCTTAAAAACGCTGGAGCCACCTATCAAAGGCTAGTGACCAAGATGTTCCAGGAACATCTGGGGAAAATGATGGAAGTTTACATTGATGACATGATGGTAAAGTCAACACAGGCAGAAGACTGTTTCCAGCACCTTTCTATTACTGTTGACATTTTACGCAGGTATAATATGAAGCTAAATCCAGAAAAATGCGCTTTTGGTGTACAATCAGGTAAATTTTTGGGTTTCCTTGTATCAAACAGGGGAATAGAGGTAAATCCCGCTCAAATTAAAGCTATAGAAGAAATACCTGATATACTAACAAATAAAAAAGAAGTTCAAAGACTAACGTGAAGAATCACATCTTTGGGAAGATTTATTTCCAGGTCTTCAGAAAAAAGTTTTAAATTATTTTCACTCCTCAAAAAACAGAATCAGTTCGAATGGACTAAAGAATGTCAACAGGCCCTAAAGAATCTGAAGGCTTATCTATCAAAACTCCCGCTGCTATCAAAGCCAAAAGAAGGGGAGAGATTGTACATCTACCTGACTATCTCAGAAATTGTTGTAAGTGCAGTATTGGTAAAAGAAGATAAAGGTAAACATTCTCTTATTTATTATGTAAGTAAAACTTTACTAGATGCTGAAACCAGATATCCACATCTAGAAAAGTTAGCCTTAGCTTTAATAATGGATTCTAGAAAATTACGACCATATTTTCAATGTCATCCAATTACTGTTGTGACTTCATATCCTTTAAGAAATATTTTGCATAAATAAGAACTGTCAGGAAGATTAGTCAAGTGGGCTATAGAATTAAGTGAGTTTGAAATAATCTATCAGCCTAGGACTGCAATTAAGTCTCAAATATTAGCTGATTTTGTTGCTGACTTTAGTAATAGCATTGTCCCTGAAGTGGAAAAAGAGTTACAACTCTTTAATGGTGCTAATACGGGTATATGGACCCTATTTACCGATGGCTCTCCCAACGTAAAAGGCGTCGGCTTAGGCATAGTCTTAATATCAACCACGGGTGAAAAGACACGACACACTATCAAATGTTATCCTATAACTAACAATGAAGAAGAATACGAAGCTGTCATTGCAGGACTAGAACTCGCACGAGAACTCTCAATCGAGCAAATCGTAATCAACATCGACTCCCAACTGGTAGTAAATCAGATGCAGGGGACTTACATCGCTCGAGAGGCTCAAATGCAAAAGTATCTGGAAAAGGCACGAGAGCTCGTGAGACAATTCAAAACATGGAAGGTAATACAAATACCTAGAGAGGAAAATACAGAGGAAGATGCATTAGCTAACCTCGTAGCGTTCACGGAAGTAACAAACAAAGACAATGCAATTGTTGTTAGTCTATTCCATTCAGCAATCGACCAGGATAGAAAAGAGGTAACTTTCAACAATTTAACCTGGGATTGGAGAAACGAAATTCTTATTTTTTTGCAGAATGGCACCGTACCTGAAGACAAGAAAACAGCCCAAGCACTTCGCCGCAAAGTTTCACGGTACTGCCTTATTCGCAATTCATTATATCGCAAGATGTTCGGAGGGCCCCTAGCTAAACGCCTCAGACCTAATCAAATGGAGTTCGTGATAAAAGAAGTCCATGAAGGACACTATGGAAATCATTCAGGAGCGAGATCCTTGGTAAAAACCCTAATCAGAGTTGGGTACTACGGTCCCAAGATGGAAGAAGAAGCTGAGAACTTCGTATCTAAATGCGAAAGGTGCCAAAGGTTCGCCAATAACATGCATCGACTAGCGAAATTACTGCATCCAATTATATCTCCATGGACCTTCATGAAATGGGATATGGACATAGTGGGACCTCTTCCCCCAACTAAAGGACAGGTACGATTCCTACTCGTGCTAACCGACTATTTTACAAAATGGGTTGAGGCAAAAGCATTCAAACATGTGCGAGAAAAGGAAGTTAAAAGCTTCTTATGGCAAAACATAATATGCCGATTTGGGATACCGACGGAGATCGTGTGTGATAATGGCCCACAATTCATAGGCTCTCAAATCACAGAATTCTTTGAAAGATGGCAAATCAAACGGATCACTTCAATGCCATATCACCCCGTGGCTAATGGTCAAGCTGAGTCAACAAATAAAATCATCATCAACAATATAAATAAGCGGCTAGATAAAGCCTAAGGAAATTGACCTGATGAGTTACCAGCGGTATTATGGGCATACAGAACAACTTCAAAAATAGCCACGGGAGAAACTCCATTCGCACTTGTCTATGGCTCAGAAGCCTTAATACCTATGGAAATTGGCGAACCCAGCATAAGGTTTATAACAGCCACAGAGGAAGCAAATGATGACGAATTAAGGACTAATCTAGATCTACCTAAACCACGAAGGGAAGCAGCGCTAATACGGATGGCAGCTCAAAAACAAATCATAGAGCGTTATTACAATCGTAAAGCTCATCTCGGACACTTCAAGATTGGGTACTTCGTCCTCAAAAAAGTCTTTCAATCAACGAAAGAAGCAGGCGCAGGAAGTTAAATCCAAATTGGGAAGGACCCTATAAAGTCCTAGGCATAGCTGGAAAGGGCGCCTACGAGCTGGAAGCTATGGACGGCAAAATCCTACCGACAAGTTGGAATGCCATCCACTTGAAGAAGTACTACTTCTAAGGAAAAGAAGTACCCCCGGTGAGGTATCACACGTTCGATTTTATTTTGAACATTTAAAAGTTTACTAACTTTTTTAGATGATAGGCATAAAGCTAACCCATCACCAGATGATGATATTAGACATGCAAAGACGCAAGGAAGTAACACAATTCCCGGTCTAGGGTTACACTTTCTGATGGACGCTTTAAAGGGTTAAGCAGTCATCATCTAAAAACTATATACCTTCGAGTCCCGCACGTTTTTCCTTTTCAGGAAAAGGACCACAAGGAAGGAATAGTCAAGTGCTCGAGATTTCATTCCTCAAATCTCAAACACTTGGGGTACTATACAGTATAGAAGGCTAAGACTAAGCAAAGAAGACTATCAGAAAGTCAAAGCTCGAGCTTGAAGGTCCATCTACCCAACAAGTCAAGTGATACGAGCAGAATCAAAAGAGCCAAAGACTCAAACACAAAGCCTAATCCAAAAAACCTTCGAACATGCTCAGGTTAAAAGGCAAAATGTTAGCTACGAGAAAGAAATGGACATCTTTATAGTTATTCAAAAGAAAACTGTTGTAACTAAAAACAGTTATGGATAAAAGATCATCATCATTGTACTCATTCAAAAATGGTTGTGACTAAAAAACAGTTACGAAACCTTTGTACTCATATAGAAAACTGTTATCAAATAAAACAGTTACGGATGAAAGATCAAAATCCTTCTATTTGTTCAGAAAATTGTTATCAAATAAAACAGTTACGGATGTCTTACTTATTGAAAACTATTGTCAATAAAAACAGTTACGGGTGAAAACCCCAATATTTATAAAACTGTTACGAATGAAAAACAGTTGTTCCCTTGTATTAACTCGAAAAACTGTTACATATGAAAAACAATTACGAAATACAAGTGTATATCAAATCTGTTAAATAAAAACAGTTGCAACATGAGTTTTAGACGATAATCAAACACATGTAAAATGTCGTGGAAGTTCAAACAAAAAACTCTTCTCAGAAACATTCTTGAACATGTGAAAAATTCCTATCACTCTATTGCATTATTACACTATCATGAAGTTGAAACGTCTTCTTCATTAAGTGTCGATAATAAAGGGCCCTATTTCATAAACAAAGCCTACTACAAAAAGCCTCACATTTTATATACAACATCGTGCCTACTATGAAAAGGTACGAGTGATTTCAGCATTTTCATGCAAAAACTCAGAGGTAAAACAAAAACCTCACAAATTAAAACATGCAAAAGACTTAAGAGTGAAACAAAAACTCAAAGCAAAAAAGTCATACTTGCATATATTCAAAAAGAGCGGCTAAGTAAGAACTAAGTACTAACTAGTACTTAGACGCATATAATTTATACATTAAGGTGCCCCTAAGTTGTCAGTTGGGGACTTTAAAAGATCCAAATTTACCCCCGATGGAGCTGGGGGTAACTACCAATTAAATTAAAAAAAGGGGGTAAAACAACAGCTTAATCTTCTTTAGGAGGAGGATTGACTTCTTCACTGGCATAAGGAACGGGAGAAGCTTGGGACGAAGAGGCATGAGCAGCAGGAGTCTCACCTTCAGGTGAAGAAAGATTCTGACCTTGTTGAGCCCTTTCCATGGCTTCTTTAGTTTTAGCAATTTCAGCGTCAAGATCAAAATCTTCCGGACTCATTTCCGTCAATGTGTCGAGGAGAGAATTCATGTATGCCCAACTAACATCGACATCATCCACCTCTTCGAGAGCATCATAATCTCTCTCCCATACCTCAAGCTCAGCTCTTAGCCTGTCCTTCTCAGCTTCAGCAACTTCATGGGCAGCCTTCAAAGGTACAATCGACTCCTCCAGAGATTGAACTTTATCTAAAGCATTGCGAAGATCCTCCTGAGTCCATGTGAGTGACTGCACAAGCTCACCTGAGTATTCCTCCTTCTGCCCCAGCAAATCTTTCAAACTCCTAACTTCTTCTGAGGCACAGGATAATTTCTCAGCAAACGAAGATTCAAGAATGCTCTTATCTTTGTCCGCTTGGTTAGAGGAAGCCTTCTCCACTACCAATTCCGGAGCCATGACTCTCAGCTGCCTCTCCAAGGTACACTTCTGTTCTTATCAGGCTTCCATGTCGAGCCTCATGCTTTCATATTGCCCCTTCTAATTCCCTACTCCAGCATGCCACTCCTTTAGCTCTTGCTCAGTGTTAGAAATCCTCTTCATAAGTTCTATGCCTGTAAGATTGGTCTACAAAAAAGGAAATCAATTAGATACGATAGATTTCATGTACAAAAATGAAATGAGAGACAACGCATTTTACCTTCAAAGAGAAATGACCGACTTCGTTAGCCCATGTAAGGGCGCTATGGCTATCAAGCCTAGTCCTCTCTGTTGGGCCAATCAAAGGCTTCAGCCACACTTCAGGTTGGCCAGATTTCTTAAAAAGGCTTCCATCAGGCGGAACCTCAATTAGCACTTGCCTCATCTCCCTGCTGGAAGACCCTACTTCTCTAATAGGAGGAGTCACGGAAGTAGGCTGAGGTAAAGGAGCCACGGATAATGAAAATTGTAGAGCAGAAGAAGTAATAGGCACGGAAACTTGAGGGAGTGAAAGAGCCACGGGCAAGACAAAAATGGGAGTAGTAATATCCAAGGGAGCAGAAGAAATAGAAGGAGCAGACGAAAGAGCTTCTCTGAAAGAAGCGGGAAAAACAGCCAAAGGGACTTCATCAATACGGGGCCAAAGCCTTCGCGGAACAAGTGATCCACAGACTCATGTACGGGAGAGGGAGAAGCATCTTCAGAGGTAGAGGGTATGACTTCAGGCACGGAAGGCACAACCACGGGTGAAGACTCATCATTCGAAATCACCCTCCTTCTTCGTGACCTGTGCACCAAAGTGCCCTCCTCTTCTTCTTCTAAGGTTCGAGACTCACTAACCTTCCTCTTCGAGGAAGAAGAACCATCAATAATTTCTTGGGCCTGAGCCAGAGACATTTTCGTAATGGACGCAGCAGACACCCCACGAGCGGGAAACCCTATCAAAAGGAAAAAGGTTAAGCGAAATAGGAGAAGAGGCTCGAGTAAGGAAAGGAGCAGAAACCAAAGCTTCACTTACCGTGTGTCTTTACTTTCCAACCGTACTTCCCGGAGAAGTACTTCCATGACCTTTCTTCCAAGGGAGCAACCAACAACAATTTTTCTACCCCATCACGGATACCGGAGACATTCTCAACAGTACCCATGATTGCTGAAGGAAGAAGAAACATATACGGTGTTAGTAAAACACTTCAAGCAAAAAGAAGAAAAATAACAAATGTGAGCTAAAATGTACTCACATGCACGATTCCACCTCTCAGAGAAGGGAAGATTTTCCTCGCCCACTAAACCAGCAGTGGGCACAGCAACGTACCGGAGGTACCAACCTCTATCCTTATCGTCTCCAGGGGTTACCAACACTCTTTTACTCCTAGCAACCAGAGTAAAAATCCCTTGACGAAATAAGGCAGGAGAATAAAGATGAATAAGATGGTTAAAAATAAAAGGAATCGAGGCTGAAGTAGCTAAGCATCTGAGACACGCAATAACTCACCACACAAGAGGACCAACCTGTCTTAAGCCAATTATGAAGAAACGGCAGAAGTCAATGATGACTGGATCGATAGGAGGTCTAAATCCTAAAGTAAAAGGGTATGTATAAACAAAAGAATACCCCGTCTTGTAAGACGTTATTCTTTGGTTGCTATTCGGAATATAGATAGGGAAATCAGACCTTCAAAAACATTCCGTGCGAACAAGGGAAATCTGACCTTCAGTGATAAGGGTAGGGTACCTATCAGCACTATCAAGAGATAACGCCTGATCTACAAGGACTTGACTATCCCTAGTAAATGTAAACTCAGCAGGAATGATTTCGTCTACTCGTGGTTCGCGTAAAGGTCCATGATGATCTCTACCCCTAGATGAAGACCTGGAAGCCCTAGCTCTTGGAGAAACTAAAGACCTAGTAGATGGAGGAGAAGTAATATGGGAAGAAGAAGATCCTCTCGAAGGAGTAACACCTAAGCTCATTAATCTACCACCTCTCCGACTCTGGGTTGGAGCAGAAGAAGGGGTTAATCCTTCTACATCTATAACTTTATCAGGTTGGTTAGAGGAAGACATACTTACGAAGAAAAGAAGGAATTCTTTACAAATAAAAGAGACAAGTTATAAAGCATTTCGTGAAAGTAAAGAAAAGAAGAGAGGTATTTATACTTGAAGACAACCGTCAAACATGGGAAAAAACAATGATGAGAAAAGTCATAATTGAAGGTGTCACTTCCTGACTGACGCAGCCGCAAAAAGCCCTAAAAGGCGCCGAGTAACTGCAGAACCAGTTCGGAAGGGACACATGGTTTGAGCATTAAATGGAAGTGACAAACAACACCTATGTTCAGAAAAGGATACAATGTTTCGAGATAAAGTGGAGGCAAAATATTTCCTCCATAAATGCGTATCCGCTTACCAAATATTAATCGATAAATAAATGGTAAGTGTGGGGACTATCTATATTGGTAAAAAAGAGTTTCACACATAAGATGATTCTTGACAAGTCAGCCTGCTACGTGGACCAAGGAAAACGTGACAGCTGGACATGATTCTATAAAGATGCACGGAGCAGAAAGGTACGAATCAATAAACCTTCGGGGTAATTAGCTACGGGAAACTCAACCTGATTGAGACAGGGAAGAGACATGGTCGGAACTAATCCGGACAGAGCTACGGGCAGATTCAGGGATCCACCATTAATGACTCACACGTTACACAACCTTCATGCAACAGTTACGGTTATCCTTTGTAATGCCACATTAATGTAATAATTAGTCATTAATGAGTGATCATTGCAAGAGATAGACATTATATTAAGAAATTCCCTATATAAGGGAAGAGAATATAACTTGTAAAGGACATCTGGACTACGAATGCAATACACTTAATTTTTCTGAGCATCTTATTATCATCATTTACTGAGTCCTCTTTGCTTAATATTATTTCTTTGATTATCAGTAACCCGTGTTCATCCAAAAATAGCTTTGGTCGAAGGATCTAATTCTTTGTTTAAACAATTGTGACTCATAACATTGTAGAATTACTCTTAATAGCAGAAGTACAAGAGAGCTAGTACATCGACCATATTCTATAACAGCTCTATGATAAAGCTAGTTAGAAGAGTACCGACCTTAGAGATTTTAAGAGATGGAGTGGAGATGACAAGCTAAATATGTTCTCCTACTATTTCGGGACTCCAAGACATTATCAGTGAGAGGTAGCATCATTTTTACCATTCAAGTAAAGAATATAAATGATAGCAGAATCATAATCTAAAATACTGCAGAAATAAGAATACATGATTTGTGATGAGCGACGTCATGTGGTCGACACTTCAAAGATGATCCTGGACTGTAAAGCATAACATGGATGAACGACACTCGAGATCGACCGTTCAATTCAAAAGTGTCTGTTAAGCCAAGCTATGCTAAAAATAGAAATCTGCGACCTTTTTCAAAAGTACAACAATTTGAATGATGAAGATTATGAGTAATCTAATTGACAAGTCAATTATAATTTTTTACGAGACCGGGAAAATTTAGGAGGCTAGAATACGAGGTTGAGAAGTTGAAGCCTATCCTAAATCACTCGCCCCTAAAGCAGAGCAGAAATTTATATATATCTCTATACAAGGTGTGACAGAAGGGTTGAATAGCAATGTTACAAGTACCAAGCTGATAATTAAGCTTAAGAAAAGTAAAGCGTGAACTATAAGAGCCAAGGTGAGGATTGTATTTGGTTCTAAGAGAATCAGAATAAAAATCATATGAAGGCCAAGATCGTAGAATACAAATTCCTAAACTACGAACGTATGGATAGTTATAGATGACTGGGTATTCATAAAGATATCTCCTACAAAAGGTGTCATGAGATACGATAATAAGGGACAACTTAGACTGAGATATGCGGGGCCTTACAAAGTCATTCGATGGATAGGTAGAGTATATTATGAGATGAATTGCCTCCAGAGTTAGAGTCAATCCATTATCCTTGCTACGAAAGTGCATTGGAGGCACTTCAGGGTTTGTCCCACTAGATGACGTTCAGATTAGAAAGGATCTATCCTACAAAGATATTCTAGTGACTATTTCTGATCGACAGATCCGTAAGTTGAGGACCAAAAAGGTAGCCTACGTGAAGGTATTATGGAGAAATAAGAACGTTGAAGAAATGATGTAGGAGGTCGTAGATGAGATGAAATATAAATGCCCCCACCTATTTCAAATTGAGGATATTGCTCGAGATGGGATAGTATAGCACAACCCGACTCAAACAGTAGGTTGTGAGGTGAGCTCTTATTTTTTTACTAGCAGTACTGATGATTGACGACCATGTGAGGCCAAGTATTTCTATTTATATATATTGGCCCTTTGTGGAATATATGTGTTTTCCGGTTATGTGTTGCTTGGTTTTAGTCCAGTGTATAGAGGAGACTCTAGCGATATTTTCGCAAGTCTTTAAGAGTTGACATTCGATAATGAATGTTCCTAAGGAGGGAAGTAAGTTACACCCCATACTTTTATGTTAGAATGCGTCGTAAGTGAATCAATATAAGCCTGAGATTTTTTTGGATCTTAACAAAAGTAATGATGAGTTAAAACATGTTTTAAGGAAGTGTCGTGAGGGTTGGAGGCTAAATGAATCAAAGATGTTATAATATGTACTATTGCGGTGAAAATAGGAGCACTTAATATGCTATCGAGATCGTGTTTTAAGATACTTGAATCATATAATTTGTATGTTGAGTTTTAATGTCAGACAACTTGTAAAACAGAAGTCGGCAAAAGTTAGTGCAAGTTACGTTCATAATGTTATTGAAATTTGGGTCTAATGTCACTGAGCCTTTCTCACAATATACTTGGATTTACCGGGTGAACCACTCACCATCTTGAAGTTCTAAAAGTTTAGTTTCCAAAGCATTAAAGCATTTGTTAATGTAATGTTGGAGTAGAGAGATATTCACGTTTTTGCAAGACTACGTAGGTAGCCCCTTTGGAACCCACATTGGCGGTGGGAAATTCTCAAGGATTATAAAGTGGTAGAACGATTTGGAGACCCAAGTTTTGTCCATATCAGTTCCTATGCACCCTAAAAATCTCTCTAAAGGATCTCACATAGTTCAAGATCTAATCCTAAGGTGCTTAAAGTGAATCAAACACTAGAAACCTTATGGTGTACTTAGATTTGTTGTTCTTCTTCTAGTGGCTATTTTGGGAGATTTCTCCACGGTGAAGTAAGCTTTAGTTGGAGCTTTTCTTTCTAATTTAAGGTGATATTATGAATCTTATACTTTTTCTTGAGCTTATCTAAGTCATAGCTATCTTGCCGTTAAAGAACTTGTAAGATAAAAAGAGTAAAAACCATGTTTGATTTGTTGTAGTTGTTGGAAGTTTTTGAGATATATTGTGGCTAGAAAACTGTGGAAATAAACTTGGGTTTGTTGAAATTGAATATTTTTATTATTCTTATGGAGCAAGGAAGGTGATGGTTGTGGCTATGAGATGAGCTCGTCGCTCAATATGTTATATTCTAGTTTTCCTTTTCGTTGACGAAAGTCCTATTGTTGTTTATGGTTGTTGTTGCTGGGAAATTGATTGGCTGATAATGAGCTTAATTATACATGGCTAGTGTACGTGGGAAGGATCCTGGTTATGGGTTTTTGGTTTCTGTTGCTCGATTGAAAGAATAGAGAAGTTGGAAATGTGTCGTTTAGTAATCTGAGATCGAGCTTGTCGCTTGTTACTTTGTTGTTGACTTGCTAGCTGGTTATAGTCATTATTATGCCTATTGTGGACCAGATATAGAAATTATGAATTTGTCATTATGTAATTTTGGCCTAACCAATGCATCAAGGGCCTTCATGGATCTGATGAATCGAGTGTTCAAGTGATAATTGGATATTTTGTGATCATGTTAATAGAAGATATTATATTATATTCTCGATCATAGTCGGAGCATGTAGAGCATTTGCGGATGGTTTTACGCACACTCCGGGATCACAAGTTGCACACTAAGTTTTCCAAGTGCGAGTTCTGGTTGAACTCTGTGGCCATTCTTTGGCATGTAGTATCCAGTAGGTATCAATGTTGATAGTCAAAGGGTTAAAGCAGTTAAGAATTGGCCAAGGCCCACAATCGCTACCGAGCTACTCATCTCCATGGGTTTGGCTGGTTACTACCAAAGGTTTGTTGAGAATTTATCATCCATAGCTGCCCCATTGACGAAATTGATGCATAAAGCAACGTAATTTTGGTGGACTGATGGTTGTGAGAAGAGTTTCTAGGAGTTAAAGGAAAGGCTAACCTCAACACTAGTGTTAACTCTTCATGAGGGACTCAAGGGGTACATCTTATACTGTGATGCCTCCAGAGTGGGCTTAGGCGGCATACTAATGCAACACGGGAAAGTGATTTGATATGCTTTAAGGCAGCTGAGGAAACATTAACTAAATAATCCGACCCATGATCTGTAGCTAGCAGCTATCATTTTTGCTCTAAAGATATGGCGTCACTATCTGTACGGAGTTCATGTCAATATATTCATCGATCACAAGAGCTTGCAGTACATATTTAAGAAGAAAAAATTGAATTTGAGGAAACAAAGGGGGCTCGAATTGTTATAGGACTATGCCATTGATATTTTATACCACCCAGGAACGCAAACATTGTGGCTGATGCATTAAGTCGGAACTCTATGGGCAACCAGCGACATGTGGAGGAGCAGAAATTCGAAATGATTAAGGACTTGTGCTAGTTGGCAAACTTAAGTGTACTGTGATCCTCCCCCAGTCTAAGAGGCGGATGGTGCCATAGGAAATGTACCACCCTGGGCCACACTCTCCATAAAGCCCACCAAACAGACTAGAGCGTCCTGAAGCATTGGGGTGGTGATGAACCCCTCTAGGACCTGAGCTGGCCCAACAAGAACACTCTGGGCTGGAACCTCCTCATCAAACTCCACCTGGGGATCCATTGCTGGTGTTGGTGCTCGAGCTCTAGGTTGAGCTCTGCCCCTGCCTCGGCCTTTGGCGTGGCCTCGGCCTTGACCTTTACCCCTCGTAGCAGCTGCCATTGGGGGCTCTAGTTGTTGTCCAGCTGAAGACATAGTACGTGTTCTCTCCATCTACGGAAGGACAAGAATAGAAGAGTTCAATCAGCAATGATAGAATAAAATCGCACGATAGAGAAGAATATAAGTGAAATTGTTCCTTAACTTCATAGCCTCTGGAAGATAAGTAAAGAAATCTCCGTACCAATCCTCCAGACTCTACTAAGCCTGCTCGTGAATCGTGAGTCCTAGGCAACCTAGTACTCTGATACCAACTTGTCACGACCCGGAATTCCCACATTCGGGACCGTGATGTCGCCTAACATTTCACTTGCTAGGCAAGCCAAGGTTAGAAAACCGTTAATCCAGTTATTATTCAATTTCAGTAAATAAAGTCAATAAATAAAAAATGAAATCAAATCGAGTGCAGAATAATATAAACGCCCATAATATTTACTACAATCCGAATATAGAGTCACAATTCACGAGCTTCTAGGATTTTCTACAAACAGAGTCTGAAAGAAATACAACTATTTTGAACGAAAAGAAAAAGTAAAATAGGGGAAAATAGAAGGGGACTTCAAGGTCTACGGACGCCAGCAGATCTACCTCGAGTCTCCAATGAACAAATCCAAGATGCTACACCTCACGATCAGCTAGGACCAATGCCAAAATATGCACAAGAAGTGCAGAATGTAGTATGAGTACAACGGATCCCATGTACTCTGTAAGTGCCGATCCTAACCTCGACGAAGTAGTAACGAGGCTAAGGCGGGTCACTCACCCTACAACTTGTACACAATATATAATAAAGACAGAAAGGAAATACAGAAGGAAATAAGGCACTCAATTGAAAATAATAGCTACAACGTCAAGAAATAAGCTAGTGACGTTCAGAATTATCAATCCTTAGAGTTCAAATGAAATACCGTAAAACCAACACAACTCAAGGAAATAGAAACACATAGGTTGTTATAGTGCGCAACTCGATCCCACCGTACAACACAGAATCCTTATTTATTTCACCGTAGCAACATCAACAACATTAAATAATATGTATATATGTTGCGGCGCGCAATGATACGCTCAATTTACACCTCAAAAGAATGTAAGCGATCGTTGTCAAATATAGTAACCCAACAAGGTTGGGGTCGAATCCCACAGAGAACAATATGAGGGCGTTTAGGAATGCTAGAGAATTATCACTTATCGTGCAGTGCCGAACAAATACAGTTTTGGGTTTTGATAATTGTTTATAACTAAATGCGGAAATATAAACTAACCTAGAAAGAGATTAAAATGATCGATGGCAACAAGTATCGATGCTTCGGGTATTACACTCGAGTAGCGATCCA
>ML288765.1:0-16539 GCA_005239495.1 Nicotiana undulata
TGGCTTGCCTAACCCCGCAGTTGGGCGCCATCACGACCTGAGTTAGGATTTGGGTCATGACATATCGACTCATGCAGGCATGAGGCATTAGAGGTCTTGGAATCAACATGTAGAAGAAATTAGGTTTTCGAAATTTTCAGATTTGAAATTACTCTTTCTAGGGTGAACTTTTGGGGAAAATAACGGTGGGGTGTGGTTGAGGGGGACGTGAGGACTGCCTGGTAATATTTTGGGGTCGATTGGTGGAGCTTCGCCGCCGGTGGCGATTTCCGGCCGGCGGAGCTGGGGTGGTGGACGGCGGTTTTAGGCGAGGTTCAAGAGAGAAGAGAGAGATAGTCAGGGAGTGTAGGACTTAGGCTTTGAGTGGGGGTGGGGTTTTGAAGCAGTAAAATATTTATTAAGGTGCCTAGTTCCGGACCGTTGGATCGTTTTGATCCAACGGCTGAGGTGAATGATAGGCTAAACGGCGTCTTTTGGTTTAAAGCTGGGGAAGGCCGGATTGGGTTCAATTGGGCTGGGGTGTTGTGTTATTTTTTAGGTCTGGGCAAATCAGCCCAGGTCCGATTTTAATACTCTATGGTTAATTAAACTTAAATTAATTTAACTAACACTAACCCTAATTAAATTCAAAAGATGTAATAATTAATTTGACCTTATTTTTGCCTAATTATAGACTAATTAAGAATAAAACAATTAATTTAATACTCCTAATTAAATCCATGATTTGTTGGATAAAAATGATTAATTTTAGCAATTAGTTATCAAAACTACATTACATCAAATAATCATCATTCGTTTGTTATTAAATTCAATTAACTATAAATAATAAATTTATAGCTCCTTGATAATACTGATGCGCCTACTTATGCAATTTTTAATAATTTTAAAAGATGAATTATGAATATGCAATGCAAAAACAATTCACAATTAACACTAAAATTAAACAAAATTTGTAAAATTAATTTATTTTATTGAATTTTGTAGGAGTATATGGTGGGTGAAAAATCACGTGCTCACAGCTCCCCTCTTTGCTCGGAAACACTGAGAGTTTTCGGGCAAAGACTAAGTGAGCAATCATGAACGACTTTACCCATTCGTATACTCCATTGTGAAGCGTTTTTGAAAAGTTTGACCGAACCCTGTTTCGGAGGTTGCCTACATATCCTTGGCTATAAAGGAATCAGGTCAGTGTAGTTCTGGAAGTTTCTGTAGCTGGGACTACGGGGTAACTGTGGTTTCACTGCGGTTGCTGTTGTTACTGCTGTTGAGCTCCTTATTACACCAAAGTAACAAAATTGAAAAAGACTAAACAAACCTATCAACTATGAGTTACAAGAGTCCTATCTATTAGTCTTCTAAAGCCTGATCTTGAGTCTTGGATGCTTTTATATGGACTTGATCTGGACCTTGATGTTTGTTAGTTGTAGACGTTGGTTCAATCTTCTTTAGCATTTTCGGATCAAGAAGGGACATGTACCACTTGTGACTTCAAACTCGTCTTGAGCGGTCCTCATCTTTTCCGCTTCTGTACTTTGGGGTATAACTCTTTTCTTTTCTTCTTTTATTGAGACGTCTTCTTTTGGTCGTCTCGAATCCATTGTAATCTGCGCCAAAATCAAGATGAACGAAATTTTCTGCCCCGGTTTTCACTAGGAAAATTTCGTGAGTTATTGCAACGAAACTATGCTACTTTATTATTGAAAGCAATGAAAAGTCGGGAATGGTTTACCCGAAGTTATTGTAGACTAGAGGGTGGATACCCTATGCCTAAAAGTAAAATCAACCATGGACTGGAGACCCTATGTTGGAAAAGATCGACAGGTTATGCTGTCGTCAAAAAAAGATCACCGGGTTACGCCGGTGTCTGGGGGGGAGGATCAACGGGTTATGTCGTTGTCAAGAAAGAGATCACCAAGTTATGCGAGTTTTTGGAAAGGTCAACAGGTTATGCTGTTGTCGGGAAAAAAGAGATCACTGGGTTATGCCAGTGTCAGGAAGCGATCAACAGGTTATGCTGTTGTTAGAAAAAGATCACCAAGTTATGTCGGTGTCTGGAAAGGTCAACAAGTTATGTTGTTGCCTGGGGAAAAGAGATCACTGGGTTATACCAGTGTTAGCAAGTGATCAACGGGTTATGCCGTTGTCAGGAAAAGATCACCAGGTT
This sequence comes from Nicotiana undulata, assembly GCA_005239495.1. Classification (NCBI taxonomy): domain Eukaryota; kingdom Viridiplantae; phylum Streptophyta; class Magnoliopsida; order Solanales; family Solanaceae; genus Nicotiana; species Nicotiana undulata. The sequence continues at coordinate 2,165 of ML288765.1, forward strand.
ACACCTGGAAAGGTCAACAGGTTATGTTGTTGCTTGGGGAAAAGAGATCACTAGGTTATGCCAGTATCAGGAAGTGATCAACGGGTTATGCCGTTGTCAGGAAAAGATCACCAGGTTATGCCGGGGTCTGCTAGGGGGGTGGGATGCTATGTTGGCATCAACTAAAGAATGGAATGTCCTTACGCTACTTTAGGTTTGAATCACTTTCAACTTCATTTCTTCTTTTCCTTTTCCTTTTTTTTTTATTCTCATGCATGCGGGAAAGGATTTGCTTTCGCACGACTGCTTTTGAGTTGCACCTGTTTCTTATTTCAACAAAGAACAATTTGTTAGTTTGAAACGGTAGTTGGTTTTGCGGCCTTGATTATTTCAACTGCTTGATCTCGACTCTTTTGACGAAGATCTCAACCGTTTGCTTTCTTGCTGGGGATTGGGTTTCATTTCTAAATCCGGGGACCCTGGCTTTTCCAGACTTTATCATGGCGATCTGTCACGCGGGACCCGACATTTCAACTTTACTTTGCCTTTGCAGGCCTTGCACTTGTTTTCTTTTGGGTTTCCGGAGTGTCGTAAACTTCAGGCTCCTCAGATTTGCTGCAACGGCTAGTCACGTGGGACTTAACCATTCCAACTTTTATTCGCCTTCATTGGCCTTTCATTTCTACTTTGAAGCATTTGGAATACTTCGGCTTTTCAAACTTTTGCCGAGCTGGTTAGCCATGTGGGACTCAACCTGTAACGACCCGGTCGGTCATTTTGAGAGTTAGTGCCCCGATCCCCTAATAACTTCTTCTCCCATGTCTATTTATGTTATTGGAACTCGTCGGAGCGTTTAGTGGTGAAATTCGGAGTGATTTGGACACATAGTCCTTAGATGTGGATTTTAGCTTTTGAAATCAGGTCGTAGCTAGAACTATGTGAAGACAAATCCGGAATAGAATTTCGTCGACTCCGTTAGCTCCGTTGGGTGATTTCGGGGTTAGGAGCGTGTTCGAAATATGTGTTCGAGGTCGGTTGTAGATTTAGGCTTGAATTGATGAAATTTAGAATTTCGGCGATTTCGACTGATAGGTGAAATTTTGATATCTGACTCGGAATGGAATTTTTAAAGAGATAGCAGGTTGGTAATGTCATTTATGACTTGTGTGCAAAATTTGAGGTCATTCGGATGAGTTTAGACGTGATTCGGCATCGAATGTGAATTTTAGAAATCTCATAAGTTCTTAGGCTTGAATCTATGCATAATTGATGATTTTGACGTTATGAAGTGTGTTTTTAAGGCTCGACCAAGTTTGAATGAGGTATTAGGGTTGGTTGGTAGTTTTGGTTGAGGTCCCGGGGGCCTCGGGTGTGTTTCAGGTGTTCAAACGGGTATTTTTGGCCTAATAGCCTTTGCTGGTTTACTGGTTTCTTCAGCAGCAGCTTTTTGTTCTCCGCGATCGCAATAGTTCATGCGCGATCGCGTAAGGTGAGTATGGGAGGTATGCGATTTGTTCTCTGCGATCGCAAGAAGAGGTCCGCGATCGCAGTGTGTTGGAATCTTGGCCTTCACGATCGCATGACCTGGATTCGCGATCACGTAGAGTATCCTTGGTCTAAGGGAGTTTCAATATTTGTCCTACGCGGTCGTGTGGCCCCAACCGCGATCGCGTAGCTCTGAGTCATGAAGGTCCGCGATCGCAGACACATAATTGCGTTCGCGTAAGAGGAATTCTGGGCGCGTGTGAGAGTACTCATCGCGATCGCGACTGTATGTCCGCGATCGCATATAACAAATACCTGGGCAGTCTCTTAAAGACCCAAATCCGAGGGCTTATGTTATTTTCACCATTTTCGAATTTGAGAGTTCAGGAAGGGCGATTTTTGAAGACTTTTGCACCTAGGTAACTTGAGTAAGTGATTTCTATCCATTATAGATCAATTTCCATGATTCCAATCTTAAATCCCACCTTTAATTTCGAAAAATTTTGGCAGAAAAGGGGAAAAATGGGATGAACTTCATAGACCAAATTATTGAGTTTTGATTGGGTGTTTGACCTCCGATTTGAGAGATTCTTATATGGTTAGACTCGTGAGTGAATGAGTGTCCGGAAAATATTATTTTTACCCGATTCTGAGACGTGGGCCCCGGGGAATTTTTGGCAAATTTCCTAATTTCTCGTATTAGCTTAGACATAATTAGCTATTTTGTCTCCTTGAAGTGACATTTACATTATGCAATCGAATTGAATAGATTTGGGCCACCCGGAGTCGGATACTCGTGGCAAGAGCGTGGTATTGAGTTGATTAGCGCAGTCAAGGTAAGTGGCTTGCCTAACTCTGTGTTGGTGATTTCCCTTAGGCATTTTTATACTGATTTTGTTATGTGGACGCCGTGTACGTGAGGTGACTAGTGCGTACATGGGTCATTGTTGCGAAAATTCCACTTTTCATTCCTATAATACCGCTTCACGTTATAACTGAGTAGTTAGGGTAGGAATAAGCATGTCTACCTGTCCTTACTTGAATTCCTCTTATTTGCTACTAATTGCACCATGCTTAGGTAGTCTTACCTTATTCTTGCCTGTTGTTTTCTTGAATTGTTTAATTAAATCGTATCCGATAGACTTCTGCATTGCATATTTAAATTGGGACTGCGGACCGAGATCCGGGAGCTTTTTCCCCCTGTACTGCATTGCATATTTAAATTGGGACTACGGACCGAGATCCGGGAGCTTTCCCCCTGTATTGCATAGCATATTTAAATTGGGACTACGGACCGAGATCCGAGAGCTTTCCCCCTGTACTACATTGCATATTTACTGTTGAGATATATGCTGTGTTGAGCCGAGATCTATCTTTCTTTCATTATTCCTTTCCGTTTCCGTTAATTCTATTTATTATTGCTTATTTATATTTCACAGCTTAAACATATAACTGACTTATTTTAAAACTCAGTAGAGCCTCAACCTGACCTCGTCACTACTTGACTGGGGTTAGGCTTGCACTTACTGAGTACCAAATGTGGAGTACTCACGCCCTTTCCTGCGCATGTTTTCCCCATGTGCAGATCCAGGTACCAACACACAGTACTGTGGCTAGGCGCATCTTAGCAGCTGCTCAGGAGACCACGAGGTAATTCTGCCGCATCCGCATAATCTCACGAGTACCCTTCCTACTCTAGTATAGACATAGGAGATATAGATACATATATACATTTTCCTCATTCCTTTGTTTAGAGCTATTGTAGCACGGAGCTTGTGATTTTTGACATTCCGGGTTTTGGGAAAGTAAAAGGTGTAGATGCCGAGTGTCTAAATTTTATAGTATTACTTCTTATGTACTGTTTCTTTTATTATTCTGTCTTATTTTACGAAAATTTAGGCTTCCCTAGACGTAGAGACTAGGTGCCGTCACGAGACCGTTCGGAGGGTTAATTTGGGTCATGACAAGTTGGTATTAGAGCGTCTAGGTTCATAGGAGTCACAAGTCACAAGCCAGTTTATTAGAGTATCGCGGATCGGTGCGGAGACATCTGTATCTATCTTCGAGAGGCTATGTAACTGTTAAGAACAATCATATTCTTTGGAATTCCTTGTCGTGCTAGTTACTGTCATCAAAATTCTTAAACTCTATTCTATTCTTGCTTACAGATGGTTCGTACTCGTACCGGATGTACTGATGACCAAGCACCCGAGCCCCCAGCCAGAGCCGTCAGAGGCAAGGGCCGGGACAGAAATCGAGCACATGGTGCGGCCCGAGCACCGGCTAGAGCAGAGGTAGGGGATCCCCCAGCAGCAATAGTTGGAGGGACACAGGAGGTCCCCACTATTACTCTAGCCCTCCAGGAGACATTGGCTCAGTTCTTGAGTGCCTTCAGTACTCTGTCTCAGGCGGGGCTACTTCCGATAGCTCCAGCTACATCCCAGGCCGGGGGAGGGTCACAGACTCCCGCAACCCGTACTCCTGAGCAGAGGGTTCATATTGGACAAGTTCCAGGGTACATTCTCATGCCCCCAGCAGCTCCAGCTCAGCATGAGGTTAGGGCAGCTGGTCTTGAGGCAGAGCAGCTCCGACTTGAGAGGTACAAAAAGTACCACCCACTTAAGTTCAGCAGACTAGTTTCGGATGACGCCCTGGGTTTTTTTGAGGAGTGTCATCGCATTCTCCTCACTATGGGTATCGTGGTGACGAGTGGGGTTTTCTTTCACTGCTTTCCAGCTGAGGGGATCAGCTTATCAGTGGTGGCGTGCTTTTGATCTTAGTAGTCCGGACGAGGCAACTTTACTTACTTGGGCTCAGTTCTCCAAGATGTTCTTTCTTGAGTTTGTCCCTCAGAGCCTCAAGGATGCTTGGCGTGCGGAGTTTGAGCAGCTAGGCCATAGTACCATGACTCTGTCAGAGTGTGCAGTCCGTTACATCGATTTGGCTCGCCATGCACCAGCCTTGGTTATCCCTGTCAGAGAGAGGGTTCGACGATTTATTGAGGGACTCCACCCAGTATTCGGACCAACAGGGCATGAGAGCTGGAGATAGATATCACTTACTAGCAGGCCGTGAGTATTGCCCGGAGTATTGAGAGTATGTTAGCCCGGTACAGGGAGGAGAGAGAGGCCAAGAGGTCTCGAGAGACTGGTCATTTTTCTGGAGCCCATGCACCAGCAACACGCTATGGTAGGGGTTTTGTGAGTCGCCCCGTTTATTCAGCTCTTCCAGCAGTCAGTGGTATTCCAACTCCTCCTAGACCTCAGGAGCCTTATTATGCACCACCCGTATCTAGTGTGCCTCCTGCTCGAGGTGCTATCACTGGCCAGTCCAACAGGCCAGTTCAGAGTCAGCATCAGCCGCCACGTCCTCCAAGGGGTTGTTTTGGGTGTGGTGACCCTCGTCATGTGATCAGAGATTTCCCCAGAGCTAGGAGGGGTGCACCACCACAGACTTATCAGGTTCCACATCTTCCACCAGGTCCCCCAGCTATTCTTCCAGTCTCAACTGCTACCCCACCATCTCAGGCACCTCGAGGTGGAGCTCGGGGAGGTCGAGGTCGCCCTAGAGGGGGAGGCCAGGCCAGGTACTATGCTCTTCCAGCCTGATCCGAGGCCATTGCTTCAGATTCAGTCATTACAAGTATTGTCCCCGTTTGTCAAAGGGATGCATCAGTATTATTTGACCCAGGCTCTACATATTCATACGTGTCTTCTTATTTTGCTTCACATCTGGGGATATCTCGGGATTCTTTGACTTCCCCCGTTTATGTTTCTACTCCTGTGGGAGATTCTCTTGTTGTGGACCGCGTATATCAGTCGTGTTTGATTGTTATCAGTTGTTTTGAGACCATGGTTGATTTATTATTACTTAGTATGGTAGATTTCGATGTTATTTTGGGCATGGACTAGTTGTCGCCCCATTATGCTATTCTTGATTGTCATACCAAAACCGTGGCGCTGGCTAGTCCAGGATTGCCGAGATTAGAGTGGAGAGGTTCCTTAGAGTACACTCCCCGCAGGGTCATTTCTTTTCTTAAGTCTCAGCGGATGGTTGAAAAGAGGTGTGATGCGTACTTGGCTTATGTGAGAGATGTTAGTGCTGAGACTCCTACAGTTGAGTCCGTTCCAGTTGTACAGGACTATCCTGATGTGTTTCCAGTTGACCTTCCGGGTATGCCGCCCGACAGAGATATTGATTTTGGCATTGACTTGTTGTCGGACACTCAACCCATTTGCATTCCTCCTTATCGCATGGCTCCTCATGAGTTGATGGTGTGGAAGGAGCAGTTACGGGAGTTGCTTGAAAAGGGATTCATCAGGCCTAGTGTATCGCCTTGGGGTGCTCCGGTATTGTTTGTGAAGAAAAAGAATGGTTCGATGCGTATGTGTATTGACTACCGACAGCTGAATAAGGTGACAGTGAAGAACAGGTACCCATTGCCTCACATTGATGATCTATTTGACCAGTTACAGGGTGCTAGGGTGTTCTCCAAGATTGATCTGTGTTCGGGTTATCATCAGTTAAATATTCGGGAGCCGGATATCCCGAAGACTGCCTTCAGGACCAGAGATGGCCACTAAGAGTTCCTTGTTATGTTATTTCGGCTGACCAATGCCCCATCAGCCTTCATGCACCTGATGCACAGCGTATTTCGGCCTTATCTTGATACCTTCGTCATTGTGTTCATTGATGACATTCTGGTATATTCTCGGTCCAAGGAGGACCATGAGCATCACTTGAGGACCGTGCTTCATACATTGAGGAGGAAGAAGTTGTATACCAAATTTTCTAAGTGTGAATTTTGGCTTGATTTTGTGGCATTCTTAGGCCATGTGGTATCTTTGGATGGGATCAAGGTAGACCCGAAGAAGGTAGAGGCGGTGTAGATTTGGCCTAGACCGTCTTTAGCTACTGAGATTCGCAGTTTCCTCGTTTTGGTTGGGTATTATCACCGTTTTGTGGAGTGATTTTCATCCATTTCAGCGCCCATGACCAGACTGACCCAGAAGGGTGCACCTTTTATATAGACCGAGGAGTGTGAGGAGAGCTTTCAGAAGCTCAAGACAGCCCTGACTACAGCTCCAGTGTTAGTATTACCCACAGGTTCAGGGTCCTATACAGTCTATTGTGATGCTTTGAGGATTGGCCTGGGAGCGGTGTTGATGCAGGACGCTAGGTTGATTTCCTACGTGTCCAGAAAGTTGAAGGTGCATGAGAAACACTACCCTTTTCATGATCTCGAGTTGGCAGCGATTGTTCACGCCCTAAAGATATGGCGTCATTATTTATATGGTGTTCCCTATGAGTTATTCATGGACCACCGGATTTTGCAGCACATATTTAGGTAGAAGGACCTCAATTTGCGCCAGCGTAGGTGGTTGGAGTTACTCAAGGATTATGACATCACTATATTATACCACCCGGGGAAGGCCAATGTGGTGGCCGACGCCTTGAGTCACCGGGCGGAGAGTTTGGGAAGTTTGGCATATCTTCGTGTAGCTGAGAGGCCCTTAGCCTTGGACGTTCAGTCCTTAGCCAGTCAGTTCGTGAGGTTGGACCTTTCGGAGCCTTCCTGGATGTTTGCTTGTGTGGTTGCTCGATCGTCTTTTTATGACTGCATTCGGGAGCAGCAGTATGATGATCCCAACCTTCTGGCTCTTCAGGATAAAGTTCGTCGGGGTGATGCCAAAGATGTGACCATAGGTGATGATGGCATGATGAGGATGCAGGGCCGTATTTGTGTGCCCAACGTAGATGGGCTTCGGGAGTTAATACTTGAGGAGGCCTATAGTTCGCGGTATTCCATCCACCCGGGTACCGTGAAGATGTACCGGGATCTGAGATAGCACTATTGGTGGCGAAGGATGTAGAAGGATATAGTAGAGTTTGTAGCCAAATGTCTCAACTGTCAGCAAGTCAAATGTGAGCATCAGAGACCAAGATGGTTACTTCAACAGATTGAGCTTCCAGAGTGGAAGTGGGAGCGGATCACCATGGACTTTGTGGTTGGGCTTCCTCGGACTTTGAGGAAGCATGATGCTATTTGGGTGATTGTGAACCGGCTGATCAAATTAGCCCATTTCATTCCAGTGTTGACTACATATTCATCTGAGAGGTTGGCTGAGATTTATATCAGAGAGATTTTTTGCCTCCACGGTATCTTAGTATCTATCATTTTAGACAGAGGTACACAGTTCACTTCACGGTTCTGGAGAGCCGTTGAGCAGGAGTTAGGCACCAGGGTGGAGTTGAGTACAATCTTTCACCCCTAGACGAATGGGCAGTCCGGGCGCACGATTCAGATTCTCGAGGATATGCTCCGTGCCTGTGTGATGGATTTTGGAGGGTCATGGGATCGGTACTTGTCTCTTGCATAGTTTGCTTCTAATAACAGCTACTAGTCCAGCATTCAGATGGCGCCGTATGAGGCTTTGTATGGTAGGCGGTGCAGGTCTCCAGTGGGATGGTTTGAGCCGGGAGAGACCAGATTGTTGGGTACAAATTTGGTTCAGGACGCCCTGGACAAGGTAAAGGTGATTCAGGAGAGACTTTGCACATCTCAGTCCAGGCAGAAGAGTTATGCAGACCGGAAGGTTTGTGACTTGGCATTTATAGCTGGTGATCGGGTTTTGCTTCGGGTATCGCCTATGAAGGGCGTCAAGAGGTTCGGGAAGAAGGGTAAGCTGAGTCCGAGGTTCATTGGCCCTTTTGAGGTATTGCAGCGGGTTGGGGAGGTAGCTTATTAGTTGGCCTTGTCTCCCAACCTAGCAGGAGTTCATCCGGTATTCCACGTTTCCATGCTCCTGAGGTATCACGGTGACCCAACTCATGTTTTGGATTTCAGCTCAGTCCAGTTGGACAAGGATCTATCATATGTCGAGGAGCGTGTGGCTATATTGGACAGGCAGGTCAGAAAGCTCAGATCGAAGAATATTGCCTCAGTCAAGGTTCAGTGGAGGGGTCATCCGGTCAAGGAGGCGACTTGGGATACCGAGCAGGATATGCGGAGTCAGAACCCTCATCTTTTCACAGTTTCAGGTATGTTTCTATACTCGTTCGAGGACGAACGATTTTCTTAATAGGGGGAGAATGTAACGACTCGGTCGGTCGTTTTGAGAGTTAGCGCCCCGATCCCCTAATAACTTCTTCTCCCATGTCTATTTATGTTATTGGAACGCGTCGGAGCGTTGAGTGGTGAAATTCGGAGTGATTTGGACACATAGTCCTTAGATGTGGATTTTAGCTTTGGAAATAAGGCCGTAGCTAGAACTGTGTGAAGACAGATCCGAAATGGAATTTTGTCAACTCCGTTAGCTCCGTTGGGTGATTTTGGGATTAGGAGAGTGTTCGAAATATGTTTTCGAGGTCGGTTGTAGATTTAGGCTTGAATTGGCGAAAGTTAGAATTTTGGCGATTTTGGCCGATAGGTAAAATTTTGATATCGGACTCGGAATGGAATTCCGAAAGCGACAGCAGGTCCGTAATGTCATTTATGACCCGTGTGCAAAATTTGAGGTCATTCGGATGAGTTTAGACGTGATTCGGCATCGAATGTGAATTTTAGAAATCTCATAAGTTCTTAGGCTTGAATCTATGCATAATTGATGATTTTGACATTATGAAGTGTGTTTTTAAGGCTTGAACAAGTTTAAATGAGGTATTAGGGTTTGTTGGTAGTTTTGGTTGAGGTTCCGGAGGCCTCGTGTGTGTTTCAGGTGTTCAAACAGGAATTTTCGGCCTAATAGCCTTTGCTGGTTTTCTGGTTTTCTTCAGCATCAACTTTTTGTTCTCTGTGATCGCAAGAGTTCATCCGCGATCGCGTAAGGTGAGTATGGGAGGTCTGCAATTTGTTCTCTGTGATCGCAAGAAGAGGTCCGCGATCGCAGTGTGTTGAAATCTTGGCCTTCGCGATCGTAGGACCTGGATTCGCGATCGCGTAGAGTATCCTTGGTCTGAGGGAGTTTCAATATTTGTTCTATGCGGTCGCGTGGCCCCAACCGCGATCGCGTATCTCTGAGTCGTGAAGGTCCGCGATCGGAGACACATAGTTGCATTCGCGTAAGAGGAATTCTGGGCGCATGTGAGATTACTCATCGCTATCACGACTGTATGTCCGCGATCACATATAACAAATACCTGGGCAGTCTCTTAAAGACCCAAATCCGAGGGTTTATGTTATTTTCACCATTTTCGAATTTGAGAGCTGGGGAAGGGCCATTTTTAAAGACTTTTGCACCTGGGTAGTGTCACGGCCCAAACTGGAGGATCATGACTAGCACCCGGGCCATATTTGCCGAGCACCAACGTACATTTTATCTAGTCTTATTTATTATCCTTAAGGGATAACGATATCAATAAAATGGTATATATGGATCATGAACATACATCACATGGGATGACTGGATTGCTAAGAAACTACATAAAAGGTACGAGCTACAACGCTGCCATGAAAGACTATACAACAAAAATTAGCCAACAAGGCATACCAAACTATACATGAGTCGACACCTGTCTATGAGCCTCTAAAGAAGCATAAGTAATGCAACATAGATGGAACAGGGCCCCTACATACCCATAACATCTATAACAAAATGCATACACGGAAAGTACGGAGAAGGCATCTCGCCTATGACCGCTGAACATGAAAGCCTACTGTGGTGGTGGAGCTGCGTCTACCTGTCTATCAGGACCTGCAGCACGACATACAGCGTCCACAAATAAAAAGGACGTCAGTACGAATAAAGTACAGAGTATGTAAGGCAGGAAAGCATAAATAAGAACAGTAATGTAAAGAGAGATGTTGGAGATACAACCTGTAGCATCTCAGTGCTTCTAAGAGACAGTAACATGAAATACATGATACATATATTCACATAATCTTTTTAAAACATCTGCCGCTGTGGGCATCATCATCATCATAGAACATTCACCTCTATGGGCATCATCATCATCATATCATACCCGGCCTCAAAGAGGACTCGGTAAACCCAACTGATCAGTGGTTGCACAATAGGTGCCATACCCGACCGACAATAGCGCGGCTCGGTAGAGTAAAATAGATATGTATATATAATGCATGCAAAACTCATTGGAATCATGTTCTGAACATTTCAGAGTGACGTAAGGTCGATATTCTCCGTACACATCATTAAGGATAACTCTTCATCGTGAATCTTATAAGAATCAGGAAGTACCAACAACATTGATAACATAAGAATAAGAGAAGCAACCTCAACATCAATTGTTCCATAAGAAGGGAAACAATGTAAGTACTGCTAGCTTCTAAGAGTAGAGTATCTTTGGAAGCTCGTTCATTGCATTACGTACAATCGGAGTCGTGCAAAAGAAGGAAAGGGATAGCCTCACATACCTTGTATATACTGCCCCAACCTCAAGCTACGCAAATATCACAACTCCTTAATCTACAATAAGAGAAATTACACTATCGTTATCGTTTAAGCATCATAACTATTATGTATCGACCACAACCTATTTTATGATAAACGGACAGCACCTCCCCTATATATATGACTTCACACAAGTCAAAACAATCACCAAACAGCCCAAACAACATCAATAATAATCATATTGAGCCTCCCAAAACAGTCCACACACAACCTAATCACTTCATACATAAGATCACCACCGTAGTCGTGTCAAACGACCCAGAAATGTTACAACGAACGACCAGATAAAAACCCTACATCTATATGGTGTTTCTACACAACCTTAATCCTCCAAAACTCCAAAAAACATTAGTAAAACACGCAGCCCAACAGCAACACAAAACAGTCCGCTACAAGTCAAATAACTCGAACTCACAGCTTGTGATCACCGTCCCGTGAGTTCTAACTATTAGGAAACACATTTATCAACCTTCCTTGATATTTAAGCACTTAAAAACAGATATTAGACGGTTCTTAACTATTAAGTAACTTCCAAAACTCTAACTACAAATAAATAGGAGAGGTGGTATAATGACACTTACGTCGTAGGGATCGTTTTGATGGTATTGCTTCTCGATTTCATGCACGGGATGATATTATTCTTTGAATCCCTAGATCATAGCTTGAGGTTATGTTTATGGGTGTTTGCTGGTCGTTTTATTCTGAAATATGAAGATAAAGCTGACCTAAGACACATATATATCTATTTTGGAAAAAGTCAAAGAGGTGCTAGCTTGGCACCCTAGGATTGGTTCATATTCCGACGCTTATATCTTTTTATCCCGATGTTGTATGAACGAACGGTTAAGAGCGTTGGAAAACAAATTCCAAGAAATTCAATTGGGTATATAATATGTCCCAATATGACCTCATATAACACATGAAATTTATTGCTCAAAAAGCTCTAGTAATCCACCTACTTGTCACTTATGATGTCTGCGCAGTCTCGCGAAACTACAAATATCTCTCTACTCCTACGTCGTATTGAGGAACGGTTTAATGCATTGGAAACTAGACTCATATATCTTATATTTGGTGGGTATATCATCCAATATCTCCAAGTATATTGGGAGAAAATCACAGTTACATTTGACCTAATATTTAGCACATTATGAGTGTAACTTGTGAAGACCTTTGCCGACTTTTGTTCCACAACTTGCTTGACTTCAAAATGTAGAACACAACTATCATACGATAAAAATTAACTCATAGCATAACCTCCTTATAATTTAATGAACCATAGTCTCACCCTAAAGTACATGTTATAACATTCCAAACTCGTCGACTTTCGACGAAACTTATTTTCTTCAATTGGTTTAGCTTCTAAGCTTTCCAACCCTCTTGGTACTCGTTATTCATGATCTTAAATATATGTAACCTCCAATGTAACATGATTAACTTACTTTATATTCCATCAAATATAATCTTATTTCTGAGCTTACATCAATTCACTTACGATGTACTCTCAAGTACAAAAACATGGGGTGTAACATCATTCCCCCATTTGGAACATTCGTCCTCGAATATTGACTAATGCACCTTTCCATATCTTAAGAGATAACTCTTACGAATAATTTAATATTTTCTTTTCCATCTAGGGAGTTGTTCGGTGAATAATTCCAAAGGCTAGAGCATTCCTCCCTTTAGGCCTCTTTCTCACACCACGACTTGTGGTCGAACTCCTTTCAATGTCGTATCTATTTCTACCTTCTTTCATGCAGCCTAGACAATTCTAACCTTGAATGTGTGCCAATGCAACTCTTATCTCCTTTTTTTTTTTATTTCTTGTAAGATTTTAACCTATCTTTAGGATTCACTTGGTGAACATATATTGTACTATGACAAGTTGTCCCTCTNNNNTACTTCGGTTTATTATTATGGAGACTTGCCACCCAACTCCAGGGTTTTCTCTCACCGCTTATCTTATATATATAAATCTAAGACATTTAATGATTCCTTATTACCGTCCATCTTAATAATGAAAACATAATCTCATCTCATACTTTGTAACTTTCATCCATTCATTGTTGATTCACCTTAATATTGATCTATAATCTACCACTGATAATTTAAAATCTCTTATGTAATATATCGTCACTAGGACTTACGTCTGATCGGGGAACATCTGAAGTGATTTTCCTGGTCCATTTAGGGACGATACTATAATGAAATAATTGTATTTCATAGCATCCCAATGTGATTCATCTTATGGGGGTATTCTAATCCCGTGCAGTTCATGAAATACTTGTTCTCAAAATCATTACTCAATCAAAGGTCTAAACGTCATCCTCTTATCATTTATCACAATTACACCCTTACTTTACTATTATGGTAGCATTCTATCTCTTCTAAATGCTCCTAGTTTTAAACTCCTTTGAGTTCACTCATGCTATACTGAGCTTTTTATAACTGTATGGAAACCATTAGCTCTCTTGTTGTGATGGGTTTAATCCCGAGGAATTACCTATTTTCGTCACCTTCTCACTCACATTTTCTTATCCTTACTCCTACCTAGCTAAAACCTTGTTTATCTACCATACTTTAGCTTGCGACCTACGCACATCTACGTATACTACTCGTAACCTTCCTTTCATCATGTTAGCACCATATATTTCCTTTCACGCCTTCTCAGTTGTCTTTAAATGTAAACAATTACTTTTCCTGGTCGTTCTGCCACTTGCTGCATGGATACTTGGCCTATCTTAGTGCCCATGAATACGGGGGTTCCCTGTAACTCATATGATCTCAATTATCAACTTTTGATTGATTTTTTTTTCTTCCGTTCATTAGCTACGATAGATGCCACTTTCTTATGGAGTGCATACAACATTATAGTGAGACTGCTGTTACAAGACCATTTCTACTTTAGGTCACTATGCTTATGTTGAAGCCTGCTTCCTTATTTCCTCAGCTAGTCTTTCGTTGTAGTACTTAGGGAAGAACTTCTAACTCTTATAAAGTTGAGACCTTATTACATTGTATATCCCACGGTATTTCTGATGTTCTTACTCGCCTATCATTATCCTTAGTTACTTACCTCCATGCCCTTGTGCTTGTAGGGTTTCTTCGGAATTGAAATTTCAGTTGTCTCCATTGTGGCACTCTCTTTTATTTCCGTAACACTTATATTGTACCTTCAACTACCCCAACTCCTATCTGAATATTTCTCCAGGATTACGATTTTGTATCTAAGAGACTGAATTTCCTATGCTAGGTTTCACTACGTTTATCTTGCATGATCTACTGATTTGCCTATATCCTCCTATCTAGCCATAACTAGGCTCTTCCTGAATCAACTACTGACTACCCATTGGTCAACTCTCATATCTTTATTTTATGTAACGCCTCTTGGGTTATGTCCTTTGTCTTAACTTACCTCTTGTACGTGATCCTTATCTATCAAGTGTTCATTCCCACTTATATATCAATATTATCGAGTGCGAAACCCTTATTGATTCTCCC